>JAANDH010001324.1:40850-63818 GCA_011799765.1 Nymphaea thermarum | reverse complement strand
CTCACATCGGACCAAGCACTGACAGAAAGGGCAGACACGGCCAGGATGGTGGACCAAAACGTGAACCAAGGTTCAGTGTGGGCTCACAAGTTCTCTGCAGCCATGGTGCGGATGGGCTCGATAGGGGTGTTGACTGGATATGAAGGGGAGATCAGGAAGTCTTGTAGGCTTGTTAATTAAGGCCGTAAACACAGAAAAGCTCCTTGGTGGTTGATTTATTCATTCAATTGGTTTAATTGTTTATAGTTGTTATATGGTGGCCAGCGGTGTCAATTCACTGTTCCTGTGGCCCAACTTCCATTCGTTGTCCTTATTATTCAATAAGGAAAAGCTCAAGCTTGTGATTTGATATACTTAGATCTGTGTGTGTATGTGTGTGTGTTTAGATCTGTGTGTGTATGTGTGTGTGTATAGGTGTTATACCGTGGAAAGTGTCCATTCAACTATTTGTGTGGCTCCTACGGCAATTAATTTCAGTTATTTAATAAAAAAGCTCAAACTTGCTGTTATTTAAAGCGAGATGTTGTTGCTATATATAGATATATAATGAGAGAGAAATTGGTAAAAACCAGACCCATTTATAAAGACTATTTTTTATATAAAAGAAGCTTTTATTCAAGTTGTTTTAATGAAAAATGTTGATTTTTTACTTTCATGGTTTTGGGGGTTGTTCAGTTTTTTTTTTTTAAAAAAAAAACACCATTAAAGGCTAACAAATTATCCCCTTAGTATGTGTCTTGAAGCAACTTATTCTTAAGATCATATCAATGAAGTTAGATCATAAAAAAATATTTTAAAAAAACAAAAGGTTTGGTTTTTATCACAGACCTAAGTGTCTATTTTTTACCACTATATATATATATATATAGATATATATAACCTAATGATTTTGGGTGAATAGGAGGTCGACAACTCATTGCCCGAAAAGGAATACAAGGCACATCCATTCTCCTTAATTCGAAGGCGCTAGCCTATGCCAAGGCCTTTGCAGGTAAAATACACTCATCTTCTCAAGTGTTTGTGTTCACAACCTTTAAGATTCTTAGAAGTAGCACTCTTATGAATCTAAATATTAGTTAGTTGAGGCTCCTTGTTTTACCATATTAACGTGCTTGTCGCCAACTGACTTGCATTTGGTAGTCCATCTACTCCTATTAATACTCAAATTGCGCATGATATATATTTCAAAAAAAAAAAATGTAGACGGAATAAAAAAAACGGTCTGATTTCTTGGAGTTGCTTACACTTGGTGAGTGTATTCAATTCTAATTAGGATATCATTATACTGTTCCAACAGCGCAAAAATACCACTTTTATTTTATCTATTTGCCAAGCAAATTTTAGTCATGATTTTTCTCATTTTTACTTGTAGATTTGAACACTGCCTTTCAGTCGATCGAAGCCAAAAATTAAGTTGGTTTTCTACTTACAAACTGAAAAAGACCGTAGGGTTTGGAAACCGTCCATAGCGGATGGAGGTGGACAAAATTCACCAGCTTTGGTGGATTTGGTAATCGTGATCTCTAATATGTGCTAAGAAAAGTGAAAATTCTGCTGCAACAAACACATCAAGTATCCAAGAAGTCTCAAATACCAACGTAATAATTAAACAACCATGGGTCTCTAGAAAACACTTTCTCTGACACGAGCTTGAATATGTATCACTAAAAGTTAAATTTTTACCGACGTTTGCACACTAGCAGCCAGTAAAAACTGAATTTTAATGATACTCTTGTGGCTGAAGACTTATTTTCAGCGACGTTTGCCCTCGAAGGCTGGTGAAAAGCTTCTTCGCCGACAGGTCAAAATAGGCGTCGATAAAACTATGCTTTCATGGAATGGAGTGGAGAGAGAGAGAGAGAGAGATTCTTGATATAGGTTTGGGTTGTTATATAATTCTATTGGGTAGCCGCGGTCCTGTATGTTGATAATTTTAGTTCCTTGGGTGGTGTTAGAAAGATGTACTCATGATTGACCAACTCTGATGTCCAGATTAAAAGAAAGACAGATTTGGCAATGGTAGAAAACAATGGATCGAAGATGTAATTTGCGTTTGGAAGTATGCTCATGAATGAAGCTTATTGTGGAAGTTCTCTAAACATTAGCATTAATTTGTTGCTTACAAGTTTGTTCCGTCAAAAACAAGTCTTGGTTAACAGCCTCCATAATTGGTTGACTGAGCACAATAATTTAATTCAAACTTCTTTTGAGTTGGACTTGGTTAAGAGCCTCCATAATTGCTTGACTGAGCACAATAATTTAATTCAAACTTCTTTTGAGTTAGACTTGGTTAAGAGCCTCCATAATTGGTTGACCGAGCACAATAATTTAATTCAAACTTCTTTTGGGTTTGGCTTTAGCATATCTGGTAGGGCAGATTGGCTGGTAAAAGCTTGGTCATTAGTTTAATTCCGTGGGCATTGCTCTTCTGAACCCCACAAATGCTAGCAAACACTACTCTTGAGTAGAATGAAGTAAATCCCGAACCAGCCCTAACTTCAGGAGCAAAGTAGGGAATGGCTAAAACAAGCTGCAGCATGTTCCTAAGTCAAACACCTTTGATAAGAAAAAAGAGATTTCCATTAGAACAAAAACGAAATTATGAAACGAAGCTTGGTACCAGGGGAAATATGAAAAATATTGGGAACTTCGACTTCCTTTGTAGACTATAGGATAAAATGCTCATCCTGGTCCTCAGACAATAAAGGAAATTCTCTTTGTTGCTTACGTGTTCATTCCATCATATTGGGTAGTTGGCGAGTTTATGTGGTAGATATTCTAAGTCAAGCTTTGCAGGTATGCATGTATCGGCACACTTCTTTTGGGTAATGGCCAAAGCTGACTTTACTTTTCTTTTTCCTCGTTGTATGGGTCGGAAGTGATTATGTCAAGAATCTTAATCTATGTGTCTAAACATATATTGATGATTCATGTAAAGTAGATAATATTAACTTTCATCAAGGACAACGACGGCCCCATGATAGGTTTTTAGATGCTGCTTGCGAAGGCAAAGGAGCAACCACAAAATTAAATCAACGGCCCATATTGATGGATATGATCTAGTCAATTCCATGCAAGTTTTGGGATGTCAATATATCAAACTAATCTCAAAAAAATTGATATGAAAAAAATTAATATCCAATTAAGAAATCATATTGGATGATGATTTAAGAAATGACATTCGGAGTTGGATTCAAATTCAGATATAAATATAAAAATCGATTTAAATCGGATTCGAATTGTAAAATCAGATTTCAGATTTGGTTTCGAAAATGACTTCTTTACTTGTATTTGAATCTGAATTTGAATATGATTATGTGAATATTCGGGAAAATGTATATGGGTAATGATGTACCTGATTGAATCCGACCTGTTGACATCCCTAAACTAGTTCCTATTGCAACTCGTAGGCATAGTCTAGTTAATTTGAGGTTGTGGTAAATTATTTTGACGAACAAAAGAAAAAATAAGAAATTTTTTTTGGTAAAAAAAAAAAAAGAAGTCAAGAATTTTACCCACTAAGTCTGACCAAAGGGTTCTGCAGTTGGTTTGAAGTCAAATTTGCACGTGCTAATTGCTGTAAGTTCAGAGAGGATGGCCAAAGCTGACCATTGTTTTTAATTTCCATTTGATCCGTGTCTTAGTATATTAGCTGGATTGTTCAAAGGATATGAACGTGGCCCAAATCCATCTCACCCGAATCACCCTTCATATTCTGCCCGGTACTTACACATTATTTAGACGTCAATGTTTCAGATCCAATATTACATTTGAACCCTGATTGATGTACTATAATTGGTCGGGTTGGTGGACCTTGATCATCAGTTCGATTCTTGCAAGTGCTATTGATCAACTGTAAGCAATAGGTACACTGCACCGATGTCCTTTAATCTATCCAGGTTCTAAAGTGGCTCTAAACCCTAGGGGTGAGGGAAATGAATGGTTTTAACCTCTTATCAATTTGACAGATCCAATATTACATTTCGCAATCAGGATCTGAATCCTTTATAATATGCTAAAACCTAAATAATAACTGAAATTTGGATATCCGATTATACCAATCAAGAAAGAATTATTGGTCTGGAAAAAGGAAAATCCAAGATATGGAAAGTTTTACATAACAACATAATTTTTAGTTAGTGGTATAAGAATAAGATATTTTTTGTTTAAATTTATCCCATTTGATTTAAATATATCCCATAAATTCAAAAAGAATCGGAGTCTTTGATTGCCAACAGATATCGATGTTCGACTTGTATGTCATCTGATACTTATCCCATACCCAACCCAACTTTGAAGATGTATATTTGAATCTAAAGCCGATTTTCATTTGCTATTTATTTAAAACCGAAGTGTGACTTTGGCATTAGCTCACGCATGAGAGTCGTTCAATTTATTTGAGAGAAAAAAAAATAAGAAAAAGTGATGAATATTTTCAACATCGAGGTAACATATCTGTTCTTATTGTTTTTCTTTCGAACGTCTATCAAGATGGCTAGGATGAACACACGACTGCGGAGACTGCAGAAACCAACACGTTTTCTTTCCAATTATACCAAAATGTGCTGTTGGATTATTTTGTGAAAGCAAACCTTGTGAAGAACTAATCTAAGCACCGCGTTTTTGTGAAAAGGCATGGCACGTTCAAGGTCTTCCAGGCATGAAAAGTTTGTGGGAAGGAACTCGTCGCCAACTAGTAATGAAATAACAAGAACGTCACATGGGAACGCGCGAATCTACTTGTTTGCAAAATAAATGACTGATTCAAGTACGACTGCCTGATAATGATCCTGAGCTTACACCGTGATCCCCTCTTCACGGTTGTATATGAACTGTAAATGCGGTTTAAGTTTTTTACTTTCTTGAACAAGTCCACTTTACGAAATTTTTACTTCTTTTTGAATGCTAGCTCTGTTACGTCAGAACACAAGTTATGGTTCTATACAAAGCTACTTTTTACCAAGTGTAGTGAGAGGAAGAAAGAGAGAGATAGAGAATCCAATGGATGCATAAAGGTTACAAATTAACACGGAGAATAAAGTGTGTCACATCAAATAAAAACATATTTGCCAAAGGCCTTGACAACAGTTAAAATGTCTGACCTGAGAGAAATGTAATAGAAGAGGGAAATCATAACATGCCCAGTGAAATTTGATGTCACTACAGGTAGTTCAACTCTGACACAAACACGGCCAACTGCCACGAAAGGAGACGCCAAGTCCGATGTAAGGTGGACCAAATAGAAGGCCATACTAAGGAGGAGAAACTATAGGAATAGGAAAAGGAGTTAGGTGCACAAACACAACCTTCTAAGCCATGCCAACTCTACCTCTCGTCCATTTGCATTGGGTTTTTGGTTTATTTTATGGATGCCCGGCATTGCACAAAAATCTGTGCATAATGTGAATGTGCACAGGCCCGTGCATAGAACCAAGTTAAAAAACTATAATGCCTCTAGCTGAAATGCCAGCGAGGGAGAAATATAATGCCTATAGTATATCGAACCCATATCTTATTGGAATTTCTACGAGCTTTTAGCTGTGCTTATTTTTGTTGACAAATAAAAGTTAACTGTTTATAATATTACTTGATGAATAAATTTCATTTGATTTTCACCTTTTGCTAATCATGAAAAATAGAGAAATATAATGCCTTTCAATAGTAATCATTAGTTTCTCTTAAGATTATTTGCTTACCATATAGGATCAGCAGTGGCCGTCGAGTTGGATCTAGCTAGAATAAACTCCAGCATCTTCGAGCAGCTCCCAGTATTGTCCGTTTGAACTTTTATTCTTGCTTCAGAGCCACATCAAAATGGTTCAGCACCAAAAGCCAATTTGGACTCGATTTATGGCTCAATCCCATATTCCTCATTAACCGTTTACTACTTCAACTTCTTTCTTTGATCTGTTGGATTCCTATGCTGACCAATTCTTAGGAAGAGAGAGAATTGAGATATTTTGAAAGCCCCAAAAGTTCCTCATCTTTTTCTTTTGCCTCAGATTTCAGATCTATTTCGGAAACCAAGGTAAAGAATCAAATTGATAACCAAATTTTCATTGGTTTGTCATTTCGACCAGCTACGCTAGGCTCTTTAAGACAAGAAAGAGAATTGTTTGTGTTTATTGCAAGTACTTAGGTGAAAGAAATGGATTGATTATAAGGCGGATACAACTGAACTTATCTATTAGATATTCAAGTCAAACTTGCACGTGTACATGTATCGGGGTGCCTCTTTTGCGCGAAGGCCAAATCTGACCTGACTTTTCATTTTTCATCAATTATCGGATGTCCAAAATAGTCGTCAAGAATCTATATGTGTCCTCAAAATAATAATGGTGATTAATTTGGAGAAGCTGTTTAAAACTAGGAACTTAATTTGGGAAGACAGTGTCCATGTGCAGTGGTTGTACATCGGCGCATTGACATTCATCTTCAACTGGGGCAAGTCGACCAATTCAAAGCGCATATAAGACTCCAGAAAGCGAGTATTGCCCACACTTTGAAATATGCCTTTCACATTCCATTCTTCAAACCTACATGTTGCCAGCCGTCTCACGATCGCTTCTTCCAGGAAGAAGTGAACAGCTAGCCACTTCTTCTATAAATACCCACCACACACGCCCCCATTTCAAACACACAAATCCTTAGCTCAGATCCTACATACCAATCAGTCTTTGTCATATATACCATTTCTTCCATAGACAGTATGGCTGTCTTCCACCACTTTGGCCATCATGAGCATTTCTCTTCGCTTCGAAGCTTTGCACTCATTTTCTGCCTGCTCATAGGAATAGTTGTCGGCGTCAAGGCCGATCATGGAAGCTCGCTGAGAGTCGGTTATTACAGTTACTCCTGCCCATCAGCAGAGGCAGTGGTGCAGAGGACAGTAGCGAAGGCCGTTGCCCGCAATCCGGGAATGGCTGCTGGATTGATCCGGATGCATTTCCACGACTGCTTTGTTAGGGTACTTCTCTTCCTCCTAGCTTCTTTGAATTGCTTCTTTCTGTATACCCTTTGATACGAATCGCAGCCAGCGAGCTGCTTCGATGGCGATTTATAACAAATGCAATTATGCCTAAAAAATGACAGGGTTGCGATGGTTCTGTTCTCCTCGACTCGACTACTGGGAACAAGGCTAAGAAAGACTCGCTTGCAAACAACCCCAGCCTCCGCGGGTTCGAGATCATTGATGATGCAAAGCCGTGTTGGAATCAGAATGCCCTCAACTGGTGTCCTGCGCCGACGTTCTTGCCTTTGCTGCTCGGGATGCCGTCCACATGACCGGCGGTTTCTACTACTCTGTACCTACCGGACGACGTGACGGACGTGTATCTAAGGACTCCGAGGTGCTCGATAACCTGCCCTTCCCAACTTCTAATGTGGACGAACTGGAAGAAAAGTTTGCTGCCAAGGGGCTTTCTCTTGAAGACATGGTCACTCTATCTGGAGCACACACCTTGGGTGTGTCTCACTGTTCATCCTTTTCCGATCGGCTTTACGACTTCAACAACTCGACCGGCGCCGTCGACCCATCCATGGACCCCAAGTATGTGCGCTACCTGAGGACAAAGTGCCCGGATTCGGATTCGTCGACCCAGGATGCAACGGTGGCTTTGGACCCAGTGACACCAAATAGGCTGGACAACAAGTATTACGTGAACCTCAAGTACCAGCGAGGGCTGCTCACATCGGACCAAGCACTGACAGAAAGGGCAGACACGGCGAGGATGGTGGAGCAACACGTGAACCAAGGTTCAGTGTGGGCTCACAAGTTCTCTGCAGCCATGGTGCGGATGGGCTCGATAGGGGTGTTTACTGGATATCAAGGGGAGATCAGGAAGTCTTGTAGGCTTGTTAATTAAGGCCGTAAAGAAAAAAAAGGTCCTTGGTGGTTGATTTATTCATTCAATTGTTATAATTGTTTATGGTTGTTATACGGTGGCCGGCAGTGTCAATTCAACTGTTCGTGTGCCCCAACTTCCATTCGTTGTAGTTATTCAATAAACATGACTTTTTGTTGTTCGTGTTTGATCTAACTATATGAATTTTAGAAAATGGGGATACAATTAAAAGTATATCTAATTCGATGTTGATCTGTTATCATTCCTGCCTATATAGAAACTGGAAAGTTTTTTTTTTCTTCTTTTTGTATCGGATCCTAGCGGTTGGTAATGTGAGTTACTTCGATAGGTGTTGATGATCGATAATTGAGTTCTAATGTCCAAAAGGAGAAAGGTGGATTTCTAATGGTAAAGCCTTTCTAGAAATATGCCAATCAATGAAGCACTATTGTGGAAATTATATAAAAATGAGATAGCTTTTGTTGATTGACCTAGCGCAATAATCTAGTTCAAATCTCTTGATTTGGTATATTCCCATGCAACACTGCGAGGAGATGGGCTGCCTTCTATAATGAATGGAAACAACGTATTAATCAACACCACAGAAGAAAGATGCAAAATTTATGGGTGTCTTCATTCACGCTTCTTGCTAAATTGAACTCCAATATCTTCGAGAAGAGCTTCCAGTTACTGAGCTTTTGGTTAGTTTGATTTTCTTTTCTTGCTTGATTCAGAGGCAGATAAAAAATAGATGAACTCCATAATTACTGAGATTATACAGTTCGAAAAATTTTTACGACTCATAAATATTATAAAATAGCCGATTTGGACTCGGTTTAAAGAACCATCCGACATTCCTCATCCACCATTTGGTTAGTTCTCTATAGCCTTTTGGGTTCTGATGCTGATGGATTCTTAGAGAGAGTAGGAGAGAGTTGAAAAACTGAAAACTATACATTTATCAATCCACGGACTCGACTAATTATGTTACACCTAGAGGCGGAGCCAGAATTTTTTCATGAGGGGATCCGAATTAATTCAGAATTTTGAGACGGGCCAAAATATCATTTTTTTTTTTAATTTTATATATATAAAATTTATTAAAATTTACATGTAAATTTTTTTAAAACAAATTTTGAGGTGGGGCGAGGGCTAGAGCAGGCCGGACCCCCTTGGCTCCGCTGGTGTGACAGCCAAAGCTGACTTTACTTTCCTCTTTTATCGGATATGCAAATTCGTCATTAAGAACTTAATGACGGGAGAAATAATATTGATGATTAATTTAGAGAAGATACTAATTCTTTCCATTATTTCTGTCGACAAAGCTTGTTGCATCAAATTTATTTATTTTTCTCAATAACTACAAGCGTGGTACCCGGACAAGGTCCCCAAGGCTATACTGTGTCATAAAAAGATTGAACAAATTGTCAAGTTCATGACCTAACAAGAAAAGACTGTTATGTGTGCTTCGTGTCGACTATTCAAACACTTTGTTTGATATTCTTATAATGAAACGGCAGACTATAAGAACAAACACTGGATGGAGAAGATGGAACAAACATAACAGAAAAAAAAAAAAGAACGAACAGGCCCGACGAAGGGGACAGGGTGTTCCGTAGAACACCATTGACATTGACATGACCAAGAAAAGAATAAGCTGGTAGACTGGATGTCCTATTATCGAACGACTTCTCAGTTAACAACTCTACAAGACCTCCTGATATCTCCCTTGGACCCTGTCAACACCTCTATCGAGCCCATCCTCACCATTGCTGCCGAGAACTTGTCAGCCCACATTGGTCCGTTCATTACGTTTTGGTTCACCATTCTGGCGGTGTCTGCCCTTTCAGTCAGTGCTTGATCCGATGTGAGCAGCCCGCGGTGGCACTTGAGGTTCAGGTAGTAGTTGTTGTCCAGCTTATTTGGTGTCACAGGGTCCAATGGTACCGTTGGATCCTGGGTCGACGGCAACGGATTCGGACACTTTGTCCTCAGGTATTGCACATACTTGGGGTCCATGGTTGGATCAGCAGCGCCCGACTTGTTGAAGTCATAGAGGCTATTAGAAAATGACGTGCAATGGGACACTCCCAAGGTGTGCGCACCAGACAGGGTGACCATGTCTGTGAGAGAAAGCCCCTTGGCAGCAAACTTCTCTTCCAGTTCGTCCACATTAGAGGTTGGTAAGGGCAGGTTATCGAGCACCTCAGACTCTTTAGATACGCGTCCGTCACGCCGTCCGGCAGGTACAGAGTAGTAGAAACCGCCGGTCATGTGGACAGCATCCCGAGCAGCAAAGGCAAGAACGTCGGCGCAGGACACCAGTTGAGGGCATTCTGATTCCAACGCGGCTTTGGCCTCATCAATGATCTCGAATCCGCGGAGGCTGGGGTTGTTTGCAAGCGAGTCTTTCTCAGCCTTGTTCCCAGTAGTCGAGTCGAGGAGAACAGAACCATCGCAACCCTGTCATTTTTTAGGCATAATTTTCATTTGTTATAAATCACCTGCCAAGCAGCTCGCTGGCTGCGATTCGTATCAAAAGGTATACAGAAAGAAGCAATTCAAAGAAGCTAGGACGAAGAGAAGTACCCTAACAAAGCAGTCGTGGAAATGCATCCGGATCAATCCCGCTGCCATACCTGGATTGCGGGCAACGGCCTTCGCTACTGTCTTCTGCACCACTGACTCTGCTGATGGGCAGCTGCAACTGTAGTAGCCGACGCTCAGCGAGCTTCCATGAGCAGAAGCAATTCCTATGAACGTGCAGAAAATAAGTGCAAAGCTCCGATGCAAAGGAGGATGTTCATGGCTGAAATGCTGAAGCGTAGCCATAGTCTATGGAAGAAATACTATGACAAAGGCTTGCTGAGTAGCAGGCACTGGAAGGAATAATGGATACGAGCAAGCGTGTTGATACGAGCTATAACGTGTTGTGTGCATCATATGGGGCGAGTGTGGTGGCTATTTGTACAGGAGATGGGTAGCTGATCACTTCTTCCAGATCACTTCCTGGAAGAAGCGACCGTGAGAGGGACAAGCTATGCGTGTTGTGTGCGTCACTTTGAATGAGTCGTGACTGCGAGAAAGTGGCAGAGGTATTTGGGAGAGGTCTACTTGCCACAGGTTGAAGATGAAGGTCAATGGTTCCACGCACTGTCACTACAGATGGACATGGTCTTCTAAAATTAAAGTCGTAGTTTTAAGCAGCGAAACATGCACTGCCTAAGTTCATGCCTTAGTAAATTGAAAGCGAAAATGTGTAAAAGATTCGAGGAACGAAGTTTTCCCTGCGGATGGATCTTCGCCAGAACTTCTGGATTGGTGAACGTATATGTATATATATATATATATATATATATATATATATATATATATATATATATATATATATATATATATATATATATATATATATATATATATATATATATATATATATATATATATATATATATATATATATATATATATATATATATATATATATACCTATGTTACTATGGTATTGATCAATTTTAACTTTTTTACCACTCTTTAGTATCTTTTATCACATTGTGTACAGGCTCTTGTGCAAGTATCCTCAAAAGTAGGCTAAGACTAATGCAAGTGGTTTAGAAATACACTTGGCCTGGCTGTGTTCATGGTGCAATTTTTTATGTTGCTAACGAAAATGGCGGAACTGTGTTGGCCATCTTACAATGTTTGAATGGTCCTGTTTTTGAACAGTGACCTGCCTTTTTATGCTGACGGTGGAGATTATTTTGGTCAAAAAAGGTTTAGCATATTTCCACAATAGTGCTTCCATTGATGTTTTGCGCTTCATGCTTCCTTTGTCTCTAACTTACTAATGGTGAACATAATTGACCAATTCAGGTGCAACAGAAAGCTAGCTTAGATATGGGTTTGAAACTATATTTCATAGAAAAATATATTTTTATCCCTCCTCAAGGAAACATACATAGAAAATAGAGAGAGAAGATGGGGTTCGGGATAGAGCACGGTCGGAGCCAGTGTGCATCCAAAAATTTTAATTTGACCTATATAAAAGTTCTACATATATTTAGGTCCGGTGAAAAATAGCAAATTTTTTTTTAAACTTTTTTGCCAAAAAAAAAAAAACATCCTCACTTGGCCCCTCTTATAGGAATAGTAAAGTGATTTCTTTTGGTATCTAGTCCTAGCCGGGTGGTCAAGTTGAGTTATTTCGATGGGTGTCGATTAGATGGATGTGGTGATGGTTGATAATTGAGCTCTAATGTCCAAGAGGAGAAACTTAGATTTCTAATGGTAAAACGTTTTTGAAAGCATGCTATTCTTTGAAGCACTGTTCTGGAAATTACCTAAAAACTAGTTACCTTTTCTAATCGTTGGCTCGTTCCGTCGAAACTTATGGAATTGTTTAAGGACGTTAAGCAAGATACTTATGGACTCCTCCCTTTTTCAGATTTTTATTTTGATTTTTTCTTCAAAATGATCCATGATATAGAGACAAATTCGTCGATTGAATTTATTTTTAAAAACTCAAGTACCTGTCAAGAAGAAAAATGAGTTGATGAAGTATGCGTACTAGTGTTTTGCATATATAAGGATACTAAAATGTGAATTAAAAAGCGTAGACTACAGGGAATAATTTGGCATTACAAAAAATTCAAGGATGAAAGTGTCAATTATGGGCAAGTTAGCATTGTGTCCTGAAAAACCCTTAAAAGTCTTAACCGTATAGGACGCAAATTGATTGTCTTCCCAGTGGGGAGAGAGGGAGAGAATGAGAGTGAGCGAGCCTTCCAAGAAAGCGGACGTAAAGCGACATGCAGCCATGCATCATTCGAACCTCTTTTTGAATTTCATATCTTCTGTTTGAATTGCGCCAAATAATTCTACCACGGTTTGTCATTTATTGATTCACGTCATTCTCTTGAGAAATTGACAAGATGAATGAATTCCACTTTTCTTTTTTGTTTTGTCCAATCCGTTTGCCGTTCACGTTAGGTATAGGCTGATAAATTAGAACGTTTGTTTGTGCAACTTGATCACTTTTCGGATTTTTAAGATGAATCTATCTTTTATTTGTGCGGTGGTTTGGAACAAGAGATGTTCCGACCGGTGAGCTGAACTTTTAGAAAAGTTGAAGCTCTTTTCCAAAAACGAACGGTAATGTATTTATATTTTTCTTCCTGAGGTTATCCTCGCTTTGAACACCAAACTTTGGGGTGTGAGACGCTCAAAGTTTAACCCCAGGTTCGTCATTAACAGTGTAGTAAATAATCTATATGACGTGGTAGATTTTGATGCCTAATAATTCTTAGGGAGAGAGAAGGAAAGTTGAGATACCTCTAAAAGGCCAAGACCTTGAGCCATTTTCTCCTGCTTTTATATTTTATAGGTTCTTTGAGAAACCTATGTTATGTAAAAAGTAGTATACCCGTCAACTAGAGTGTCCTGTATTTATAAGTTAAAGGTATGACAAACTAGTTGGGCTAATCTAAAAGCAAGAAAGGAAACTGTTAATGTATTTACGTTAAAGAAATTTAGTAGATATTCAGCTGGGGATAGATAACACTTTAGCTTGACTCGAAGGCCAAATGAGACTCAAGTCCAGCCCCATGAGTTTAGTTTGTTTGACTCCCGGAACACCACTGATTGTCGATTAGCCTACTTGAGTTTAATCAAGTTGAGTTTCTGTAACTTGAGCTCCAACTCATCTCGAGCAGGTGCTCGGTACCAACACATCTCTTGACCTTGTGGGACTTTGTCTCTCGCTTGAGCAGTGGACTTTTCATCAACTGAACTAGAAGCATTTTTTCACCTGACGAAACCTATGAAAAGGTGGTGCCAGTTTGAGAGTTTACTTTGATTTAGTCAGTTTCTAACGTTTCGCTGTACAACAAGCAAGCCGACCTTGTCCAACCTCGCCTCTTTTAAGTTTGCATTTTTTTTTTCTTTAGATCAATGTAAAAATCACAAAAAGACAAAGATCTTGAAAAAACAAATTTAAATACGAGTGGCTGATGACGAACTTGTGCTTCCTTTTGTCAAGCGATCATGGATGAATCTGCATGAACTAACCATTAATAACGCGCGGTTGTAACTTTCTTGAACAAGTCCAGTACTATCGATTACGTTCATTTTTTTTAATAAGCTTCATTAGTTAGTTCAAGGATCTGTTACATCGGAACAGATGTCATGAATTCATAATCTTCTATATGAGTTGAGTTTCGAAATTATTTAGTGCTGCAACTCAGACTGAGCAGCCTAACTCCACGAGAGGGAGAGAGAGATGGTTCCTTTGCTACCCTTCATTTATGGCTCTGTCATGAACAGTGAGAAAACCAGAAATACTAATATATTAAGTTTTAAAATTAAAGGGTCTCTCAATTCTCAAAGCAATTCATATGGGCTGGTGCAGGCCACAAGCACCCCTCCAGTGGAGGACGTGAGAGTGTGCTTGGCTGAAGAGAATAAAAACTTTGTTTTTCTTTTTCTTTTTTTTCTTTCCCATTAGAAATAGTCAGGTCTCTGAATGGGGAGATGGGCCTGTGCTCAAGACAAGTGATCAGAATTGAACGAGCTTTAAATGATGATCAAGACACGATGACAACAATATTACTCTGGAGAAGGTTATATGTTTGGGCCCTGAAGTTTTTGTCATCGAGCAAGATGCCCAATTGGGTCACAAAAACTATGTTGACCTTGATTTCTGAAGACAACATGATGCCTTGAGATGTGGTGTCTTTTACGTTTTTGAGAAGTCCGAACATGGCATCTCGATGGAGAATTCTTGCCTGGTTCATGAATTGGCTTAAGATACTGACCGAGTGAATGATGCCCGACCGTGTAATGGTCAAGTATACGAGCTTTGTAACTATTGTTCGGTATGTAGTTGGTTCTTTGAGGACCTCGTTGTTTTTCATTGTCATGCTTCAAATTCTGTCCAATTGGGAAATCGCTCGATCTTCCACCTTCGTAGTTCTAGGGGACAAACTTTTTATTGAAGTCCCAAGCCTTAATGTGGGACTGGAAAAAAGGATTGCTTACAATCTTGAAGACATGGTCACACTATCTGGTGCACACACGTTGGGCGTGTCTCACTGATCATCGTTTTCCGATCGCCTTTATGACTTCAACAACTACTATTAATGTATAACAAATTGTCAACTTACTATATGTTTTGCAGCAACTTATTCTTAAGATCATATCAATAAAGTTAGATTGTAAAAAAAAAAAATAAAAATCAAAATCAAAAGGTGTAGGTTTTATCGTCGACCGAAGTGCCTGGTTTCGTATATATATATATATGGGTTAATAGAAGGCCAACAATCCATTGCTCAAAAAAGATGACAATGTCCATCCATTCTCCTTACTTGTAGGGCACCGGCCTATGTCAGGACCTTTATAGGTACAATATACCCATCAACTAAAGTGTTTTGTTCACACCTTTTATTATTCTTGAAATTAGCACCATTAAGAACCTAAATATTAGTTAGTTGAGGCTACTTGTTTTGCCTTATTAAGCTTTGCCTTATTAAGCTGCTGGACGACAAAAGGCTTGCATTTGGTTGTCCATCTACTCCAATTAATACTCTAATAGCACGTGATATATATTTTGAAATTAAAAAATGTAGATGGAATTAATAAAACGACGGTCTAATTTATTGGAGTTGCTTACACTTGTTGAGTGTATTCAATTGTAATTACGTTATCTTTATAATGTTCGAACAGCGCAAAAATACCACTTTTTATTTATTTCTCATCTTAATTCAGTTCTTCAGGACATCTTCTTGATGCATGTCTAAGAGCTCAATATTAAGAAATAAGTACCCATATATCAACATTCATTAATAAGGATATAAATGAAGACACTATTTGCCAAGTAAAGTTTCGTCTTGATTTTTCTCATTTTCACTTGCAGCGGCCGAAGCCAAAAATGAAGTAGGTTTTCTACTTAAAAACGGAAAAAGACTGTAGGGTCTAGAAACTATCAATTGCAATTGCAGGAAAGTCACAAGCTTTAGTGGAAAATTTGGTAATCGTGATCTCTAATGTATGCTAAGAAGAGAAGAAATCGTGCTGCAACAAACACAGCAAGTATGCAAGAAGACTCACATACCAACATAATATATAAACAACCATGGTTCTCTGGAAAACACTTTCACTAACGCTAGCATGTATAGGTGCTGATAAAGTTAAATTTTTACCGACGTTTGCACACTGTGGCCGTCTGTAAAAACTGAAGTCAATGACAATGTTGTGGCGCGCATCGGTGAAGGCTTATTTGCAGCGGCGTTTGCCCTCAGACGTTAAAAAGCATTTTCATCGACAAGTCAACATAGACGTGGCTTTCAGTAACGTCTACTTTTCCTCGCGTTGGTGAATGCGTTCTCTTCGGTGGCTGAGAAAATTCACGCATCGTATTGCAAGTAGGTGGATAACAAGGGAGCCATCTCCCAATAACTGGATAAAGGTGCAACATAGTTACACATATCGTTTTTGTATTTTAAACTGTAATGTTTTTCTCCTGTATTATATGATGAACTTGAAAAAAAAAAGGAAATAAGATAAACCAAGAAAATTAAAATTGAAAAAATTAAAATAAATGTGAAACTCATAATGCATCATAAAAAAAACAAGTAGATAAACAACAAATAAAAATTACAAAATGAAAACAAACAGATTGCCATTAAAAAATGTGAAAAAAACTCCTAAAAGAAAAAAAAAGGGAAAACGTGTATTTTCGACTGATTTATTTTTCACATTTTTTGGCTGTTTTCTCAGCTTACTTTCTTTTCATATTTAGAAAAAAAAACATGTTTTTTTGTGACTATGCATGAGATATAAATTTGTATGATATCTTAAAAGGAGATTCATTTTCATGGGCATCTTGATATTGATCAAGATGGCAGTATTACAAGTGCATAAAAAGGTGAACATATAGATGGTGCATATGGGCATCGCTATCATGAGGCGACCTATAAGATTTAAGCATAGATTTATGATCAATATAATATCAATAAAAATAATGAAAAAGGAAAAGGTAGATATCAACCAGAAATTCATTCTACTCACCACTTTGAAATTGCACCATTTAGTAAAAATTAAGAAACGCGTTTTGATCCTAACGCATAAAATTTTACTACTCGCCTATTGACATCGAAAGCATAAATTATGTGCAACTACCTGACAAAAGCATGTATCAGCCAGAAAACCAATTTTACTATCAGGTCTACAATTAGTCGAGCTAATTCGAGCTTGACTCGAACTCACATGTTAAACTTGACTGGAATTCGATGCCTTAAATGAGTCGAACTTGAATTAAGTGGGCTTGACTTGGTTAAACTTGATTAAGCTCGAGAAAAAAAATATATATAATGTGACACATAAAATTATAAAAAAAAAAGTAGATTGTTCTAATTTGCATGTGTTCCATGTTTAAATCTATATGCTGCCTTTTCTTTGAAAAATATATATATTTTTTTAAATGAAATGATTGGTTCAACTCAAAACAAATCGAGCCAAGTTCGAGTTTTAAGAACTTGAGCCAAGTCGAGTTTCAGCTAATAAAATTGAACTAGACTTGAACTCGAGTTCGAGTTTCTTTCAAAACACTCGACCCGATCGAACTTGGTCACAAACAACCCTATCTACAATCACTTTAAGGCTCATTATAGGAATGTCGACAAAAACGAATTCTTTATTTGAAAGAATGGAGCCACGCGTTGGTGGAGGAAGAGTTTCTGTGCCATCAAGCAGCCGAGTCAGAGCCACCGCGTCAGCTGCGGGTGCGAGACCGGGGAGGCGGAGGACCTTCCTATGTATATTTTTCGTTCCTCTTTCCGGGTTCCTTCTTAACGATACATATCTTTATTTATTATTAAATCACACTCACGCGGACTCCATTATTTAATAGCTGTACTTTGGATTTAGTCCATCCTTCAAGAACCAAAAAAAAAAAAAAGAGAGAGAGAATTAGACCGAGCAACTCTAGGCGGACTAGATCTGCCCGCCAGGTATATTTGTCGGCTACAAGAAACCAAATATATATATATATATATATATATATATATCGGCTACAAGAAACCCCATCTATATATATATATATATATTATATATATGCGAGAAGCCAAAATGTTAATCGAAGCACGGTTGCCAAAGCCGCCAGAAAATAGCAATGTTGGGGAAGAAGCAAGCGTTTTGTTCTGGTCAAACCATGCCGCCAACAGGAATGAGAATAATATAAGTATTTTTATTGAAACCGGCTGCGTGGACCAGTCTTGCTTCTGCCTCGTCTGTATCCCAAGGTCATAATTCCAATCTGTCGACTTCACGACGGCCATCTTCTTTCCCCTTATAAATAGTTTAAGGAGCACACGCTTACTTCACACACTGCAAAAGACCACCACCCATCAACTCCAAGTATGGCTCCCTACTTCTCCACTCATGGCCGTCTCTCCTTGCTTGGTAGCTTGGCACTTGCCTGCTGCCTCCTCATGGAGGTCGCCGCCTCCGCTGCTTTAGCTCAGGCCCACGGCCTGCGCGTCGATTACTATAAGCACACCTGCCCTTCTGCTGAAGCAGTGGTGCGGCAGACCGTCGCCAAGGCCGTCGCTCGTGATTCCGGCGCACCAGCAGGCCTGCTCAGGATGCATTTCCACGACTGCTTCGTCAAGGTACCACTCCAGCACTTTCTCCTTTTATCTTCTCGATTGCCAATCTATGGCTAGTAGCAGAATGACAAAAACTCATCATGACTTCAATTTTAAGTCCTCAATTATTCCTCTTAGGAAGTTCAAGAGTTCAATATCTAAACTAAGTTCGTTTCATTTGACAGGGTTGTGATGCATCTGTGCTGCTGGACTCTACACCAGACAACACAGCCGAGAAGGATTCTCCTATAAACAATCCCAGCCTCACCGGCTTCGATGTCATCGATGAAGCCAAAGCCATCTTGGAGTCCCAGTGCCCGCAAGTCGTGTCCTGTGCCGACATCGTTGCGTTTGCTGCCCGGGATTCCGTCCACATCGCTGGCGGATTTTACTATCCGGTGCCGGCAGGGCGACGGGACGGCCTCGTCTCCATGGAATCTGAAGTCGTCGAGAACTTGCCGATGGCATTCTTCGACGTCAAGCAGTTGGAAGAGAACTTTGCAAGGAAGGGCCTTTCTCTCGAGGACATGGTCACGCTCTCTGGTGCGCACACGATCGGGGACTCCCACTGCTCATCGTTTTCAGATAGGCTCTATGACTTCAACTCCATGAATGCCTCGGATCCGTCCATGGACCCCAAGTACGTGTCTTATCTGAAAACAAAGTGTCCAACTCCGGACTCGGCCCAGGATCCGACCGTGCCGTTGGACGTGACGACACCAAAGAGACTGGATAACAAGTACTACGTGAACCTCAAGTACCACCGCGGCCTCCTCTCGTCGGACCAAGCACTCATGGATAGGGCAGACACGGCCAGGATGGTCCACGCCAACATCAACCGTGGCTCCATGTGGGCACATAAATTTTCTGAAGCGATGGTGCGGATGGGCTCAATCGAGGTGCTCACTGGGTTGCAGGGGCAGATCAGAAAGTCCTGCAGAGTTGTCAACTGAAGTAGTCATGATGCGACTATGTTATATATATATATATATAGGTGGATTTCATTTATGTCTTGTTGGTTTTGCAGGACGATCTCTTGTCGCTCTGCACTATTTGAATAAAAACTGTATTTTTTCCATTAGAAATGGTCGATCCATTCAGTGTTATCATATTGTGTATTTTACCAGCGAAGTGGCTGTTACAATTATACATTATAGCAAATATCTTCAATTATTTGATATGATGATCAAATTCTCACGACTTTTATTTATATCTAGTGCATATATATATATATATATATATATATATATATATATATATATATATATATATATATATATTTAGAGCTTGGTGAAGTTCTTAGATTTCTACATACAGATTTGAATGGAAAAGTCCTTCGGCTTCCCATATTATAAGCTAAATCGAGTCAACTTGAGGAATAAGCGTATTGAATGGTTCTACCCAGATGTTGCTTGTTATATACTAATTAAGAGCTAATTGACTAGTTCTTAGACCCCACTGGCTACTACAAGTAAAATAATTTGTTTGAATAAGCTCATGCAGTCATGATCCTTATACCATGCAACTTGATTATACAAGTGGAAAATTGACGTCAATTAATTCCTTCTCATTCTTCAAATCGTTGTCAGGAATGTATGTATGAATAAGTGGGGATCCTCCGTGCAAAATACAAGCCTGGGCAAATTGGTTGGTGAGCACACACACACACACACACACACATATATATATATATAATGTGATCATCATGGGAATTGAGCAAAATATTGTGTTAGTGAAACACATTTCTCCAAAATCAATGATCCAAAAATCTATGTGATACTAATAAGTAACAATACAAATTATTTTCATATTTAATTGTCAAACACTGTGCAATATAAATACTATGAGGATTTTTGGAATACACACACACACACACACACACACACACACACACACACATATATATATATATATATATATATATATATATATATATATATATATATATATATATATATATATAGCATCACCGTTCCTTCCACCAGGTTGGTCAGTCAAAATTATTGACAAATTCAGCCAACTATGCGGTCCACGACTCTCTTTAAATTTTCTCTGTTATTTTCTTTCCATATGTATTCCTGCGTTTGTTAATAATATATGACAAACGTGTGCCTCCTCTTTATCTTTGTTATGGTTAACCTGTACCTAGATCAATAACTAAAGTTAAAAACAGTTTTAGACGGTACTATTAAAATCAACATGCGTCAGGTTATACCAACGATGAAGCTAGGGATCACCAAAAAAGTTTTTATGTGTTGCTTATTGAGGTCGTGCACAACACCACTTGACACGGTTAGCTTAGACCTGCTTTGCATATCGACCAATATATAATTATTTCATGAAAGATTGAGGTAGATTCGTAAAACACCATGAAACATAATAAAAACCGACATTCTTACGACATGAGTTTTGGGACCTGATCAACAAGCTGTTCACGGCTCAAACTTTACTCAACTCTTATTTGTGAGGCCTTTTATAAACGACTCAACTAAAAGATTATGAATCGTCGTGCACAGGGATCTCGGTTCCGGCGGATGTTGAGTTTTTACAAAGTCAGCTCAAACTTGATTCGTATAATAACTCGAGCTCGACTTGTTTAAGTAAAGTTCAAACAATAATATGTAACTTATCAATGAAAAAGAGAGAGAAATAGAGATTGAGAATGAAAGAATGAAAGGAGAAAACAAATCCTAAGATGCATAAGTGATTTTGATGGTGTCCTTGTGGATCTAAGGCATGTGTCCAAAACACTAAACTTAGATGAACCTTCTCGAGTTTAATCGAGTCGAGTTCATGTACTCAAACTTTACGTGTTTACAAAGTCATGTTTTAAGTTAAGCTTGAGCTCAACTCGTTCGACGAAGGAGTTGAGCACGAGTCGAGCTTCATCAAACGAGTTCGAGTCTCATTGAACACCCTTAATGTTGGGCTGACGTGGCATGGAGAGATTGAAAGAGCGTGGACTGCTGATCAAGAACTAAATGAACTTAAACTTAAGCTCTACGTAAGGAGGATTTTAACTAATTGGATTACGATCGGATGTACCATTAACATATCTGATTTATTAGATGTTCACATATTTATATTTGAATTCACACTTGAACGCAAATGAAGAAATTTGAAATTAGAATCCGACCTTTAAGTTCATAACTAGATCATAATCTAACTTCTAAATACACAACCGATTCTAAATCACATTATTATATACCAAACAATTCACTTCAAAAAACGTATGGGCATTCAATGCATGCCATTGGATGTTGTTGTTTAAAAGTGAATCCAAACCAACTTGTTAACTAGATGTTGATTTTTTTTCATATTCTACTATTATTAGACCAATCCGGTGAGATATCCAATCTGAATAAGATTCAATAATATCCCTACGTATATGCTTGACTGACCTAAAAATCGGCGCTGATGAAATTTGAATTAGCCACTGCATGCAAACCTGGAAATACCATATAATATAATTACATCATGGTTCCTGAAAGAACAGGAAGAAGGTGCCTTTCGAATGAGAACACGTGTTTAAGAAGACAATGTGCATCTTACGAAACTGTCCTCTTGGGAAGTGTTTGATAGGAAAATGAAGGTCTCCCTGAGGTTAAGAAAAATATTTCAATCCGTGTGCTTGGACTATTACAAAATATTTAAAAATATTTTCCTGCATGTTAAGGTTGGCCTTTCAAATTTTCAACTAAAAATACACTCTTTTTTTTCTTTTTTCAGATTAAAACTTTATCCGTCCGATACTTGGCCTGTCTTTCTTTCTTTCTCTCTCTCTCTCTTTCTAAAACATCTGTATGGATTCAACCTCGTGTGCAAAACTAAAACATATGTATGGATTCAACAGATGCGTTCCTGACTTCAACGTCTGTGAGAGAGGAGTCAATTGATCTTGTTGCTTTGAAAGTGGAAAATGAGCTAATTGCGAGAATGCTAGTATGACATTTGGAAGCATATTTTTATCTAAAAGCATAAAATATTTTCATTTTTTGTGGGCGCCAACTTTCCCATGTGAACAAGCACAGATATATGGAGGCTTGACTTTGTTGCTGACCACGTGGAAGTCCTATCCGAAGGAGGCTTGTGGGCTTGACTGCTCACACGGAACCGTACCTTTGGCAGAATGTAGGAAGGACATACCATTTGGTAGCAAGAACAAGACATTTGTGTTTGAAACGTGTGTTCCAAGGACAATGAGTTTTTTGTCCATGTAGACAAGTTGTAGTTGTATAGCGTCTGTTTGCGACATCTTTAATTTGTCTTATCCAACTTTTGCATATATCATTCAATACACATAGTTGGCATCTCTCCATCTCTCTCTCTCTCTCATGTACAAATCAAACATCGATGCATAATAAATAAGGCATGAGAAAACATATAAAAAAACATATGAACGGATAAAAATACTTTCTTTTTTTTCTCTCTCAATGCATACAAACAGCCTAAAATAGACATGTGATGAAAGGAAGTATTCGACA
>JAANDH010001324.1:0-40750 GCA_011799765.1 Nymphaea thermarum | reverse complement strand
TATATATATATATATATATATATATATATATATATATATATATATATATATATATATATATATATATATATAACGCATTACAAAACAAATGAAAAATATATGAACTAATAACAATACTACAATTTTCTCTAAAAAAACTCACATATGACAAAGCAAAATATTTCGAAAAATATATTAAAAATACAAACAAATAAAAATATTCACTCTCTTATCTCATTCTAGTATTTTTTTCTCCCTCTACAAATAAAACGACCTGAATCCACTTGAAATAAAATGAAACACTTAACTAAAGAAAATATGAGCCACTAAAAATATTTTCTCTCTTTCTCTATCTCTCCCTACACATATAAATAACTTAAATTCCAAATCCAATAGATTAGAACGCCTAATAAAAGGACCAGCATTACAGTATGACCAAATTGATATGTATGATTTGTTTAAACACTGTTATGGTGGTAGGAAAAAGAAAATAAAAAGAAAGTTAGTAGTAGACTTGCATTATTTTACAACTTTCAACCAACTGGACAACTCAAATGTTGACCTTCATTTCCCGTCTACCTTTAGTATTAAGATTCTTACATAAAACAGTAGGTAACTACAATATTTTGTTGGAAAAAAAGGCGCACATAATTTGGAAAAGATAAGGAGATCAATTAATGAGAACAAAATATGTTTGATACACATGCAGATAGATAGTTGACATACATGGTTCAAAGATTGAAGCCACCCGCCTTGGAGTCTCTCTTGAGCATTTCCTCAATCAGTTAGCGAGCATTTTCAGTGTAAGGGCAGAGAAACATAAAGAAATGCAGATCATGCACAATTACAGGGAAAGAAAAAATTTGGAATTGCATTCACAAAAGAAGAAAAACAATATGGATGCTACATATATAAGCATTATGGAGAAATTAATTAAAAAAAATGTTATTCAAGCTTGAACTAATAAAATTGTGAGATCCCTAAAAAAATGTTATCTTCAACATCATTTGTTGAATAATCAATTTTGCTTTGCATTAATCCATACAACATGAGCACTAGTGAGAAACATAAAGTTTCGAGCAATTTTTGGCTCCATGGAATTGAGAAGCCATGACATAACCATGTCATTGATGGATTTCCATTCCTTAAAACGTGCATCAGTTTCATGTAGTTGAGTAATTTCTCCATCAATATAATCCAACGTTGATCTACCACTCATATATAATGTAATAGATCTAGACCACAATAAATAGTTTCTTCCATCTAGTAGAGTAGAAGTGATTTTGGTATTTAGTACCTGATCTTAAACAACTATTCTCTCCATTGTAGAGTTTGACCACTGGTTTGGTGTAGACGAGCTATTTCCAGCCATGAATCTGTTGTGAAGCAGGAGGCCGCAAGTGAAGAACAGAGAACCGCGCTGGATAGGTTGAGGTCCTCTCCAGCAGGAATTTGCAGAATGTGTCTCAAACTTTCGGCACTTGTAAATTCTGCAGTTGCTTACAGGATCATACAAAATTCTGAAATTTGGATAAAAAATACTAGACATGTGCCAAAATCCAATGCCACCAGGCTCAGCTTCTTATTAGACTCCAATAAAAAACGTGCCCCAGAGAAAGTCACGCCTGGACCTGAAGTCGCAGGAAATACTCCAGTGATAGGCAGTTAATCAATTCATACCTCCACCACCGCTGCTCAAAAAAATCTGAAATTTTGTGTAGAGAATCCTTAGATTCCGACGATTCCAACGAGCCTATTCTTGTTCTTCAGCCTCTTGATTTACTCAGACCTCTCCACGACAAAGGCTCCACACCTCGCTCTATATTTTTCATTGTTTTGAGGCAATACAATAAAAGAAACTATGATAGTTTCTAAAACATGCACAAGGAGAGAACAGCTATATGCCCATCGGGTGGGAACAATAAAGGAAACTTGATTCTTCAAGATCATTCATGACCAGCGAAGCACACCGATAAACAACATTGTTGCTTCCAACATTCCAGTGGCAAAACGAGACAATGACTCTGTAGAGGCTGTGAGCCTCATAAGGAAGGGAAGTAGAAACCTGAAAAAGCAGACAAGCGACGACTGAGCAAAAACGTTGACAGGGTGGGCAAGGAAGGAAAAACAAAGAGGATGAAATGGGCCAGCGATGGTGCAACAATACAGTCAGACTTCACCGAAGCAGGGCAACAAGGCAAGGGCAATTGGGTCGATGAGGCCATCACTCCTGAGAAAGAGAGAAGAAAGAGCCGAGAAAACTAAAATGCATAACAAAATTTGGGGACTTGAAGTCCCCTAGATACAACAAATAGAAGAGAGAAGGTACAGGAAACAGAAGAGAGAAGAGAGAGAGAGGGAAGTGAAGATGAAAGCTACCAAGAGAGGGATAAAAAGCAGCGTTCCATCGGTACGGTGGGAACGAAAAAGGACACTGTTTTGCTTTCTATGAGGACACACGAACAACTAGTTTGTTCCCCTGTTGTCCTGTCCAGTGTTTGGTGCACCAAGATCAAGACTGGAACAGTGTGTTCCCAAAAATGCACTGCAAGGGACTTGGCTTGCTAACCTAATTTGTATGCCGACATGAACCCAGCAGCTTCCCATCTTCAAGCCAGATGTTAGAACAAGACTGAAAGATTGATTTAATTTGACCTTGGCCCCTGTAGCTACTTTTGCTTTTTACCCTTTCACCTTCCTACTTAATTTTCTGTAGATTAGTGCAAGAAAACAGACCAAGGCTTATCCTTCGTACAAGTAGTCAGTTCTCATGCACATGTCAGACTGGCACTTGTTTGATTCTATATTTTTTTCTTGTTCTCCCTTAAATACTTTCGGCAATTTACTACTAACCAATTGGTGCAAACTACAATTATAGTGCTAATTGAATTGTTAGGTATGCGCCAATATTTTTTCTTCGTTGACACCTAATTTCCTTGAGGAGAATCTGTATGAATTCCAGCTCTCATGTGGGACAATATATGCACAACATACTTAGTTGCCGCCACGCCATCCTTCATCATTATCAAGTGCATGGATCCTCATTATCCTGCATCGTTTATATGGTCGATTCACAGAATCACAGCCAATTCATTTTAGGAGTTCAAACTCCACGCATATTTGTCAACATGAGAGCCAAGGTCATTCAATTTACATATATAATTAAAGAAATGACAGCTAGAGAATACAACGGGATGTTTGACAGACTAACAGTGAGAATCCGGTAGAAACCCAGAATCCATCACTGTGAGAATCCAGTAGAAAAAGGACGAGGTTCTCTCAACTTCTCTCAACGAGCTTTCTTATCACAGCATGAATCACCGCTTGCAGGTTCGTGGCACCGATTGCAGGGCGTGTGAACGGCAGGTAAACTCAATCTTCTTTTTTAGCAATGGAGAACAAATGATCTTCGTATGTAGATTAATTTCATATTCAAACACTTTAAAGTTTAAACAAATCTAATGATGCCCCTCATTTACAAGTCTGTGAGCAAGGACGTTATTAATCCTTCGATCCCCTGCCTGCCCTTTTCCGCTGATCTTATCACTCCTGCCGATCACATGAGTTAGCTTTTTATCATTTTGTTTTGAAATGAGAATGAATACTTCTTGTTGTTTACTTTGATGATCATTAAAAAACCATTTCTATTGCTTGAGTCTCAGAGGTTCCAAGTTGCCTGTGGATCTTGATTGAAATGATGCTTTTTCACTCCACAAGAATGTCGCCGCCCAACAAGGATAGTGTCCCCATAGGCCTTGACCTTGTGGCAGCAACTTAGTACCTTTTTCTTTCTGTAAAATGAACAAACGAATAATAAATAAGAGATTCAGATCCAACAATTAAGTGGTAGTAACAATTCGGAGGAAATCATAAATAGCCCCCAACAATTGAGCAATTCACAAAGACTGCTCAACTTTTGAAAACTTACATTGGAAGTCTAATTAAGAAACTAATTCGTAAATTACTGCCTCAGCCATAGAAGCTGATGGAAAAGGTAAAGTGAAATGGAAAAGTACCAAATATTTCCTTTATACGTACCCTAATATGAACTTGAAAAATTGAAATGTTGATTATTTCCTTTCCCATTTTACTGTTTCATGGGTCAGTTCTGTGAATTAAGGGACGAAAAAAAAAACATCAGAAGAAAAGGGCTTCTGTGCTTCAAGTTTTCTGAGTTAAACTCATATAGGTCGCTTCTGAGATCTTCCATTTCCTCATCTCGTATTTTTGTTTACTTGTTTGCCTCATATCATCTGCCTTACTCTTATATTTCCTTCTCCCTATTTGGGCAAACAATGCCCATAATTCTGGCGACTCATCACTCAAAAACAAGGTTTTAAAGTAAGTTTTGTAAAGCGCCCATGTAGCTCACACCTACTTCTGCCCCCTGTGAATAAGTATCATGTCATGTACGGATTTGAATGTGCTGAATTGAATGAGTCTGAGCCAAATGGTCCATATAGTTGAATCCGAATCTATTTAGATCCAATCATTAAAAACAAAAATTTAGAACAATTTTTGTCACGTACGGATATGAATGTAATGAATTGAATTAAATGACCCTGAGCCACATGTGACACTGTGCGTCATTTATGATTTTTCGGTTCATTGGATGGAATTCAAGGAGGACAAAAGAAGCCCCCACAAGGATGAACTGAAAAATAAACCCAAAGAAGGTTATTTTTTAATGAAAGACATAATTACCCCTGCCAGAAAGGGAAAAGTACCGTCAAATGAGAAGAAAAAATGCGCTGATTGAGTATTCGCTTATTTTCCAAGAAAAATTTTCATTTCATTTTTCCATGTCATGGAAACAGGAAAGAGAGTCTTCTTTGTGAAGTGAAAGGGTATTTTGTTCATTTTGAGTGTGAACATGCAACTGGGGTGATCTTCCCCAACGTGTAACTTTCTCCGCTTCATGGAGGACAATGACTTGCAATGACTTCTCAGCTGATGGGATTACGTTTCCCTTCGAGTGGATCTCATTAAGTGTGTGTAATCAATACACCCTTTAACTTGAGGGTCATGATCTCACCTTTTATGGTCCAAGAAAATAGCACATACGTAAAAATTGAATAGATAATGTGTCTTCTACACATCGGCCTGTCCAACCAACTATGCTACGCTCCTTAAGCCATTCTAAGGATAAGGCAAGATCTATCTTAAAACATTGTATCCTAATTGAAGGAAAGCATAAACTCATCAAATTTGTAACTTTAACCATAACCACCAAACAATGGTGGTGACTGTAGGCACTGTTTGAGAACCCGCCTATTTGTTTACCTTAACAAATTTTTCCGTGATCAAATCGTAATTCCATCAAAGGTTAGCTTGTACTTTGTAATTTTTTTGTTTTCTTTCTTGAACTAACATCATCAGCCTTCATCTGCTAATTATGAGCATCATCTGCTTCATCCACTAAATCATGTTCTTTCTTTTATTGCAGCGATTACTTGATCTTTACTTGCTTTACTGAATGTTTCCTCCTGCAGTCTTCTTTCCTGCGTTTGCCATTATTTCCTCATCTCGTTCTCGCAGTCCACCTTTACTAATAGCATGTTCAGGGTCGGCCAGTGAAGCCGTTTGATTAGTAGTGACCCAATCTAAAACATCACTTAAAGCCCCAGTTCTGTGAGATTTTTGGCTCATTTAGTTTCTTTGATTTTACAAGAGAAACTAAAGTTTAAAATCATTGAACTGCTTAGCTTGTCAGTTCATTTTCATGAGTTCACTTGCATGTACAAATAACGTGTAATTGAGAAGAAAGAACGTGAGATTGAGAACAAAGGAAAGAAATTGTAAATTAGTTGGCAGAATGTAATGAAACAAATTGCACAAATAAGTGCTCATTATACCGGCGACCCTAAACTAGGTGGGCTGGTTGGAAGCCACATTACTGGTCGTTGTCTCACTAGTCTTTGCTGAGTGTAGATCGAGTTGCGTGCACAACCCGGTGTACTTAACAAACATATAGACACTCAAGTAAAAAAGAGGGAGGTTGGAGTATTTTAGAAATTTTTTATAATGGAGTGTACATTTCAAACTTTTAACTTTTTTTATTACAATATCTTTTTTCTCTTACTAAAAACTCATTTTTTTATTTTATCAAAAATATTATGTTCATTACACACCCTTATACTTGCATGCATATAACAATTTTGGTGCTGAGCCAGCTCTTAGTAATGAAGCTTAGGTTGGGTGAACTAGGCACATGTATGAATAAGCAGAGCTAAAAGTTTTTGTCTATGGATCTAGGGGTGAACACGAGCAGAGTTGGGCCCGAGTTCAGTCAGCTCGATCTCGGCTCAACTAATGAAACCTCGCTCGGCTCGAGCTCGAGAATAGGTCGATGGAAGCAGGTCAAGCTCGACTTGATTAAGGATCGACAAACTTGTTTGAATAGAATTGATATTTATCGTTACGTGTTCAGCTCGAACATGACTCGATTAAGGCTCAACAAACTCGTTTGAATATAATTGATATTCAAAGTTACATGTTGAGTTCGAGCTCAACTCGATTAAAGCTCGACAAACTCGCAATTTCGTCTGAATATATCGACTTCCTTAAGGCTTGACAAACTCGAATAAGGATCGAGCTCGACTCAGTAGTTACTTGTTGAGCTCGAACTCAACTCGATTATTTGAATGAATCGATTCATGAACTCGAGCTTGACTCGTTAAGCAAATGAATCGGTTCGAACTTGTTTATGAGCTGAGCTTTAACGAGTCGAGCTCGACTTATTGTTCGCTTATATGGAGCAACAAATATATAGGTAATAAATTTTCAATTGACCTTCAAGCAGTGACCCAAGTCTTGTGAGGCTAATCCATATAATTAGACCCAAATATATTTAAATCCATGATTAAAAACAAAGTTTTATAGTGGGTTTCGTGATGCCCCCATGCAGCCCACAGCTACTTCCACTCTGAGTAAGTATATGTCATGTACGGATTTGAACGTTCTGAATTGAATGAGTCTGAGCCACATGCAGTACTGTGCGGCCATTTATGATTTTCCGGTTCATTGGATGGAATTATTCGGTTCGTTGGCTGGAATTCAAGGAGGGGAAAAGGAGCCCCCACGATGATGAATTAAAATGAAACGCCAAAAAAGGTTATTTTTTAAAAGACATAACTACCCCTGACAAAAGGGAAAGTACCGTGAACTGAGAAGAAAAATGCGCCGATTGAGTACTCGTTTATTTTCCAAAAAGAAATTTTCATTTCATTTTCCATGTCATGGAAAGAGAGTTTTAAGAGAGTTTTCTTTGAGAAGTGAAAGGGTATTTCGATCATATATTTAATCGTAAGATAATATGCCGCATAATTCAGAAAACTAGCTGTCGGTAAGATATTGAAGGTCAACCTTGCAAATTATTTGCTGATAGTTTTGAATGGAATAAAAAAAATTTCGAAAAAGATAAAGATCACGATTCTCTCTCTCTTATATCAGAAAAAAAAAATTATTTGGTTTTTTTTTTTTCTTCGCATAGAACAACCTTTTTTAGTTCAATGACCATCCACAAAAGTGATGCCAAAGAACACATGCTATGTACACTATTTTTTAAAAGGGTGATTCCAATTTATCAAAATTCTGACTCCATCGAATTGCATCTCTACCCAAAGCTGAATCGGAGCAAGTGGTTCTGTCTTCTTAGCTTTTCCCAGTTAATGTTTGTGGACCATTGCTCGAGTACTCTGATAAATCATTCTCCGTTCGCTTAATTAGATTGTTGGACCTTGGCAAAGCTGAACTAAGCGGTACTCTCATTAACGTTACCAGAACAGGAAAGCAGAGAGAGGAACAAGGAACTCCATCGACATACATTAGATGATACACATATTTTATGATTTTGGCAACTCAGGAGGGGCCTGTGGCCCGGTTGGCTCAAATGTGGCTCCCCCACTGATGTCCATTAATGAGCTCCAAAAGTCTGGCTCTGACAGTAAGTTTTCCCATTCAAGTTCGGCCGCTATAGAAGGTGTTGTTGCTTGAAGAGGGCGTTCTTCGCCATCTAAATCAAGCAATGCTTCAGGAAGCCATCTTGATGCTTCTCGAGTTTGATTAGGCGCCTCGAGTTCTCCTTCTCCTTCTCTTCCAACTCCTTCAGTGCTCTTTGGTTCGAACCAGCTTGAAAAGCAGAACCAGTCTTCCATAAAATTGTCCGCTGGCGGCGCTTCTGCGGCCTGCGCCTTGGCCTTGAACCAATGGGGTGCGGTGAGCCGGTGAGCTTTTGGCTTCACGATGACAAAGGAAGGGATTGGCGACTCTCCCTTTGATGGTTGAGTGGCCACCGTTTTCTTATGCAAGTGAGAGTTCCACCGATTCTTTATATCGTTGGCTGTCCTCCCCAGCATCCTCCCGGCAATTAGCGACCATCTTATTGATCGTCACAAGCATGAAATTAGAAAATGTCAGAAAGAATATAATCTTACCTTTGAATGGATAAGCCCACGTTTGAATATTTGAAACTGCTCAAACTAATTCAGCACAACAAATCGCAGAAAACTTATTATTTTTTAACTTTGACGGTANAAGGATTTGGGACGTGAGCTTAGTGTTGGCAACATTTAAGATCTAATTAGAAGGATCTCATGTTTAATTCGAGGATCTAACGTATTAAGAGACGTAAGATCATATTACATTTAAGCAGTATTGTAAAAGTTGATTTGTGATCTGAATCGGTGGGGTTGCCGATTCAGTGACTCGGCGACTTCACTGATTCAGCTAAATTAGTTGAAAGCTAGTTAAAAATATTAATTAAAACATTTTTTAAATAGTTTGAATTTGACAGGTGCTGCTCTTAAATCAGTCGTGAAATCATTAATTTGCCATGACATGGTTAATTCAAATATATCACACAATGAGACATGGTTATGTGCACGGGGTGCATCATGCACAGATCTTTGTGCTTTCTGCATGAATCTGTTCCCTAGCCCATTTCTGTTGGGCCTGTAACCCACTCTTAACGGTAACTGCCGAACACATACACTTGTGTAAAATGTAAAGGTACACAGACTTGTGCATCTAACCATCGGCCACTATTTGTCTATAGATAAGTGCTTATGTTGCTAACCAACTAGTTCATGACTATTACTGTGTGATTTAGTGAACAAAAACTCAAGTGAGCCACAAAGGGCTGGGTTGGCATGAAAAGGTCTATCAGGCAATTGGGTTGATAGGAATTTAGAGAGCCTCTGGGCATCTTCCACCACTAAAGTCAAGAATCGCTAATATTCACTAGGTCAATGAGTTAGCTTACAGAAATTTCATATTCAAACATAATTCGAATTGAGTAAGTGGAGTATTTCATCTTATCATCCGGCTAAAAATAGAGACTATCACCCTTTCCCCATCCCCTCAAAGTAGCAAACCTGATTTTACAACATAAGGAGTTGATGCTAGGGGAATTTGGAACAAAGATTGACTACCCTACTCCATGTGTTAGCACCAACCTCTTCGACAATACATTCAAGATCACGTCTTCCCTTGGCATTATTAAAGATGTGCACTTAATCAAATCAACGGTATGATCGATATTTGTTAGCACAAAATTAGTCCTCTTTTTTCATACTTACTCAGACAAGTATAATCAAACTGAAAAATATGCAATATTACAATGCATTCGTCCTTTTGAAAAGAAAAATTTATTGGGACCGTGCCCATCATTTTGAGCGTTTGACAGACTCAACTGTGAGATCGAGTGTGATTTGAGCTCACCGGAGATCTTAATTAAATGGACGGATTTAATTATCCCTTCCACATAATGATAAAATTTGTGTACTGTTTACACTGTAGGTCCCACATGCAAGAGATTTTTCTATCAGCCATACCAAAAAAAAAGAGTAGTTTCAAACTCATGTCGACCGCGTACCTTGTCCAAATCTAAGGTAAAGCTAGTCTTCAAAATTTGGGGACAAGTAATAGAAGGTCAATTTAGGATGCACCGATGCTTAAAAACTGAAACAGAAAGACAGAAAAGGTGACAGCTCTGTGAACCCAAAATTAAATTGTGATAGGGTATGTAATGTAATGACTAGAATATACATCCCTTTGTTTTTTTAAAAGAAAAAGCCCCTCTGTAAGTTAAAAAAAAATAGTATAAATGTTATGAATTTAAAAAAATTATTTCTTTTTGAAAAAAATTCAAAATACTCCTGCTCCCACTTTTTGTTTTTCAAGCACCAACTCATTCCCGATGGAAATGATAAAGGAAGTGAGCGGCTAAACAGGCAAAGGCCATGAAATTGAGGAAAAACAGAAAAAGAAGTGAATGTGTAAGTGGGCACCTGTTACCCAGAAGCCTGTGCATTCTGATGATGAGATCGTCTTCTTCCGGTAAGAAAATGTCACGTTTGATGTTGGGACTAAGATAGTTTACCCACCTCAATCTGCAGCTCTTACGGCATCTGTTCAAACCTGATCACCATTAATATCATTGGGTCAGTGTGCGGTTGCAGTACTTTTTCAGATTTTATCTTTTTATTATTTAGTTTGACCCTTAAGATGTATATTATGAATTTTTTTTAAAATGAATGTAGTTTCGGGAACTCGAACTCGACTGGGTACTCGACCAAAGCAGTCTCTGTGAGATAGGATCGACTTCCTGTCTAGAATTCGAGTACTTCACCAACTTGCTGAAGCTTAGCCGTTCATGAATAAATCATCCATGCATAACTTCATGCCTGAATTAACATGCTTCTAAGAGAAAATAAGAAGAAGAAGAAGAAGACAAGATGAACGGAGAGAGAGAAAGAAAGAGACAGAAGAAGCAACAAAAAAGGAGGAGGAGGAAACTAAGGCCGCATTATTGGGGATCAACTCGTCGATCCTGAAGAGGACTCGTAACAGGAATCCATGAATGGGCATGGCAGAAGCCACACCCAGCTTAATTCGCAAATATTGGCGGCGATGCATGCACATAATGCTTTTGGTTTTTTCAACTACTGAATTTAGAAGTTGAATATCCCTGCCTGCTCTTGAAGGAACGAGGTGCCAATTCCCTTCACCGTACTTCTCGATGCATCTTCGAAGCAGGGCGTCCTCTTCATTGCTCCATGCTCCCTTTCGGATGCCTGGATTTGCGTAAGGGCAGGTCGAGCTGGGAGCCATCTTCCGTTCTCTTTCTGTGAAAACCTTCTCGACTCGCTTCGTGTTTTGTGCGAGGCTGCGCGCTAAGCATCTTGTGGATTTATATGGGCAAAAATTCCTCCCATTAAATTTGTTTGAATCGTCTGCCCAGCGAATCATTCACAGGCCAACGTGCCATAACTGCAACCATGTGACGGGGCGACGCCACAACACCAAACTTTCGGCCTTTATCACCGCCAGCTACTTGACGTTCACCAGTCGTTCGACCCCATATTTCTTAGTCTGTGCAAGTCAACCTCGCTCTCCTGCTGCTATGCCATTGCACGGGTAAGGAAACTGAAGCAAAGAGAACGCGTGAGGCCGATTAGGCAGCCATCATTTTCTATTGAAGAAGCTGTTCGTGTGTATGCACTCTGTCGAGATGTCTAACTTTTACAGTTTACGCAGTCCAATTTGGTATCTAAATTAACCGACACAGCTATATTTCTTTATTAGTCTAGGCTATGAAGCAAATTGATCCTACCCACCCCTCTTCCTTTATTATGTTTTGTAGAACCAATTGGTCACTGGTATATATTAATGTTGCCATGGATTCATGCTTCTTGCTTTCATAGTTTTGGTTGGCTTTCCTTTCTCTAATGATCTTGCATGTCGCTTGGTCTAGGGGCCTCAAGAAATTTAGGTAATATTGCTATGTTAAGGGTCTGTTTCAGTTTGTAATTATTCCATGAAAGTTAAGAAAATGGTTGTTTCGTTTAATGACTTCCGTACCTTAGGTACTTTCTTTTTCCTATGTTGAGAAAATTGATCTAAGTAAGCTTTTGTCTTTTAAGATTTACATAATATGAATTTAAGTTTAGATGGCTTTTTTGGTTTAATAAGAAAATACGGGAGCAGTTTGTTGGCAAGTTAACTAGCACAATAAATTCTGTATGCTTAATTTCTTTGTTCTCGATAGTCGATTCAGTATGTATTTTGACCATGAAAGGAAACTACAAGGAAGAAAGATCTAAGAATAATTGCTTGAATATTCTTTTCCATTAGTAGAGTGATGACCTTATATAGTAATATTTGTATGGAAGGATGTGCCCTTTTTTTCTTTTCCCTTGAAATGCATGTAGCAGTGTCAGCTGACCGCACCTGACTCACTTTGACCCTTCTGGGTGCCCACCTGGCGCACATCCGCACCCGCATTGCGGCGACGCGGGTGCTGGTCCTAATTGGGCGCACCTAGGTATCATTGCCCAGTTGCATGCACCACAGGCATTTTAGATATTTCTAAAAAAATTAATAACTTGGGGACTTTTAACTTTTCTGCTCTACAAGGGCATTTCCTATCAGTCGGACTAAAGGCATCTTGGCCATTTTGCACCAAGTGCACAAGGTGGCCGCAGCAATAGAGGTGGTTACGTGCACCAAAAGACTCAAAACATGGACAAAAACAAAGATATATCTGGATGGTAAACTATAAGAAACCATTTGCAGAAGTTAACTGCCCGCAAATCATGGCAATCTGAGAATAAATTGAAAAATGGTATTGTTATTTGATGAACATATCAAAGTCCGTAAGGTTTCAAAAGTCAACTTTCTGAGCTTTTCTAGTTTACAAAACTTTACTTATCATTTAGTTGTGACCTGGGGCAACTAATTTCTTTCCATTCCTAACCAAGTCAACTTACAAGTGCCTTATGTTAGTCTGCTCCAAGCTCTCTTTCCCTGCAGATTTTTCTCGACTCATCACTCCATGAGCAGTGCGAGGCTCTGCGAGCCAGGCGTCCTGTTTTATGTGGACATCGGAAGGAAGGCATGCCCCTACATAACCAGTTTCGCCCATCGATGCACGCATTCAAATTTTCCCGGTTCGTCAGGCCAACGAAATTAGTAGAGGTGCCATGAAAGCAACCATTTGATGGCTGCAATCCAATCTTTGGCCTCTCGGTACCAACTAGTTGACGTTCACCTGTTGTTGGTCCACACCATCTTAATCATGGCTGCCTTGTTAATCTAATAAAGACGAAACAATCTCATTCTCTTTAGTTTGTGCAGTAAACTTGCCGATAGATCACAATCTCTCCCAAACTTTATTGGAGTTTTATGAAGCTAGTGGCAATGTGGTTCGTCTCCTCTTATTTTATTTGTCAGAAATTTTATGTAACATACCTAAAGTCTTTGTCGGCAATAAAAGCACACTTAATCTTTCAAAACTTTAAAAAACAGCCTCGAATGTTTGCACCATGAGTTAGATATATTAATTTCAATTAGTTCACCATTGTATTCTCCATTCGAGGTTGGCAGATTATAGAAATGATGAAAAGGGAAAAACAAACTATATCCATCCGAAAGACTTAGATCCTTCCTCTCTCTCTCTCTCTCTCTCTCTCTCTCTCTCTATATATATATATATATATATATATATATATATATATATATATATATATATATATATATATATATTTCATGCTTTGCAATCATTTTGTGGAGGAAAAAATTATTTTTTTCCAGCCAGTACTTAAAGGCGAAACCTGACAAGAAACAGCTATTTGAACATTTTGATTAATTTGTCATGAAAACCCTTGCTTAGGTTTTCGAAATTAACGAGAGGTTTGGATTCTTTCCTTACTATTGTCAATGCAAATCCAATTGGGTGGCTCGTTTGTTTATGAGAAAATACAGCAGCAATTTGTTTGCAGAACTGGTACAGATATTCATGCTTTCGTTGTTGCCTCTTTCGTGTATATTTAGCCATGGAAGAACTATCTAAATGATATCAAAATAATTGCAATATTGTAAAATAATTCATCCAAAATGCTCGATTTTTTTTCCAATTAATTAGAATCGATTATTACCTTACATGGTATGATTTATATGGGTGCCTTTTCTAGTTTACACAGTAGAAAGCATTAAGTTGTGCCCTACCAAATTATCTCGGCAGCGATTTTTAAAAGGCGATGAAGCAAGGCGTTGATTGAAGCTTAAGCTTCACGGTCACATTTGTGAATTATATAACATTCATAAAAATGATGAAAAATTGAGAAATACAACTGAAATAACAAGCATATAAATAAAACTGTATATATGCACACACACACACACACACACACACACCATGTTTAATTCTTGTTAATAATCTTTCATATACATATTATACCTAACATCTTACCAGCCCATGCCAAACACTGCAATACCTTACATCATTCCATTTTACAACATGAGATTAATTAAAAATTGTTAGCCATAATTTTAGATTTCAGGAAGGCATAACATAAAAGATAAATGATAGCAAACAACAAGTCTATGATTGTAATCATTTAAGTCTACGTTTGCTCTCCAGCTCAAGTTACATATGCTGATATAGGGTTCAGTTATTATCTTAATTTTGTTTAATTTTTTTGAAACTAACTATAATCTACAATAAAAACAACTTGGGCAGTGATAAGAAGCACGTCACAGCCCTTTCCCACTATACGATGAAAAACCGATTGTGAAGTTATGAACTAGCTGAATTTGTTCTAACTATACTGAAAGAAAGTAGTTAATTTCCAGAGATCATGAACCCATATTTACTAAAAATAATCCTCATCTGGAAACTGGAGTTTCCTAGAAAAGTAGACATAACTCAAACAGAAAAAATTCTTCCATCATATATTTAATTTTCACGCACAGCTGCGTTCTTTTGCCGTTTCACATCACGGCCATGCAAATCGAAGGTGCATGTGAATTTGATTATTCTTCCAACTCCAAAATGAATTTGGACTCGCTCATCGACGCTTATTCCCAGTGAAAAAACCAAAGTTAACTAAGTTAACCAATAGCAAACCCCGAACCAATCCAAAGTCCCTGTCTCGGCCACATACTTTCTCCACATGAGTTGGTACGGCCGGAGTTGGCCGGTAGCTGATGAGCCCTTCTCTTCCACGGCAAGTGCTGCCGGCAATTATAGCGAGGGCCACTAGGACGTGGCGGTGTTCCTGCCGGAAGGCGACCACTCGATCGACCACTTGATCGACCACTCTATCTAGTCAGTGCGTCTTGCACCACGTCCACAATTCCATTACGTCCTGGACCGTTGCATGTATACTGTGCGCATCGGACATCTCCTCCCATGTCCCTGTGCATTCCCCCATGGTGACTTCTTTGTTTTCGAGGATAAGTATCGGCAGGTGGGGCTACTATCAAATCCCACAAGAAACCACAGGCCAACATCTACCCATTTGCGGAATGGGTAAAGAAAATTTCACCAAAAGCTGAATATCCAACTTAAACAATACCACAAGTCTCCTCTCAAGATCATTTCAGCTTTCCGTTAATACATATATTTCATATTCATTCCCCACTTGGCTTTTTTTTTTCTTTTTTCGGTAAAAACAAAACTTTAGACATATGAAAAAAATACATATGTTTGATATGTAGTCCTCACTATGGGCCGTGTGCTTTTTTGTTTTCCCCCATTAACTTAAAATTTTAAACTTTTTAAAAAACAAATCCATGAGTTTGAGTTTCTATTCTACCTCTCAACGAAGTTACCCCCACTTGATGTTTCAAAACTTAATTGGCTTAAACTTGGTTCGAACTTCCAAAAATAAGTTCAACTCGACCGAGCTCATTAAGACATGAATGATCCAGTCATTCCAAACGAGTCAGTAATGTTTGCCAAGGGTGCTGTCTGTCCGGATCAGACGTAACGACACACGACCTTCCACTTGTTATCACATTCCATTGATTTTTCAACTTCCGAGAGAGAGAGAGAGAGAGAGAGAGAAATAGAAAGAGAAAATGAACACATTAAATCTAGAATTTCAAAATTTTAAAAGGAGTCGACATATTAATTTTTAAAAATTTTATATAAGTTAAATTAATTTTTTTAAGTGTATGTGTTTTTTTTTTTTTTTTGAAGATCTAAGGAGGGGCCGTGGCCTCTGCCGGCCCCTCCCCCAGTTTGTGTTGGACGTGGCCCAATGCTGACACTTCATGACTCATTAAAATAATTGGTTTGGTGAAAACTAGTTTTTCAAAAATTGTTTTTCACTCCGTTTTAAAAAATTATCATGCATGTCAAGCTGATAACAAAAGATCGTGATCAAGATTGTGATCAAATGAAAAAGGCAGAAGATAAGAAAAGGCGACAATTTAGGGATCAAATGAAGATTGTGTTTAATCCAGGCAAGAACAATCTTGCCTATGATAATACGTGATCCCTTCCCTATAAAAGGGACTCAACTCCACCATTGTATTTATCTCTCCCATCAATAAAGAAAACTCTGAGTGCCTTCTGATCATGGATGTAGGCTTCCCTAAGCCGAACCACATTAATATGTGTTTCTTCTTTTCCTTATTTTCTTGGCTTTTCTATAAACTCCTCTTCTTTTCTTTTTAACAATAATTGTGTTCCATGTGCCTGAAATTCAAAAGAATCTATTGTTTATTTCTAAACTTGCTAGATCATGCAAGGTCAAATTTACAGCTAATATATTGCTATTAAGAGTGTGCAAACGGGAAAATTCTTCACTTGGGGCCAATAGGATTGGTCTCCATGTCTGAACGGTACCAAAGCAGCAACATGATGGTCGACTGAGTTCTTCTTCCATTATTTCTATTGGTTCAGTAACTTAATAATAGTCAGTTTTTAGTCTAAGAATTTTCATGTTTTGAATTCAATAGGCAACTATTTTATGTTTCGAATAATTCTCCTTTTAAATTCGATGTTTGGCACTCCCATGTGGGGCACTCTTTTTTACAATTTAACTTTATCTAAATTATGTGATGCCAAGTTTATTCATGTTGACGGTAAACATGAGTCTTTGTTTTGTTCAGCGTGCATGTATGGTATGAAAAGTGCATCAATTGCCGTTTCCCAAATCCATTTTATCAAGGCCTCTAAACCCCTTGACCTTAATCGCACCGATCTGTGGTGGCTGACACCATGCCCTTCTCGTGAAGATTATACCTTTTTACCTTCGTATTATTGATCATTTTGGTAGATTTTCCAAGACATTTCCATAACAAGAACACCTTGGTGAGGCAAATTCATGAGCAAAGATTTCTCATTGTTGTTTTTTTTTTAGACTCAGCAGGGATTTAAGCAATGGTTGACATGCCCTCTATATTACACTCGGGCTCAGAAGAACCTAATCCCATCACTCATATATCAATCCACGTCCCAAAACAATCATGGGACCTTAATGCCCGAAGACCAATTGGATCAAAATCATTGTCTAGATAAAAACCCATTAGAACTCACCCAATGGTTTCCCAGTCATGAGATCGAACCTTATCACCAAAGATCTTCAATTATCAAACCTCACTGTCATAAATTGAATCTAAGTCCTACAACCCTAATGAATTCGAACCTACCAGTTTCTAGGAAAACCCAAAAAGGTCCTAGATAGGTTGATGCTATGACAGGTCAAATTCGAGCTCTTCATAACAACCACACTTGGAAATTATTGTCTTTCGAGAATAACTATAATGTTGTTGGATTCTGATCAATTTATAAAATTAGGTACCATGTAGATGCATCTATTGCATGATATAAAGCCAAACTGCTTGTGAAAAGGTACAACCAAAAGGAAAGAATAGATTATTTTGATACCTTCAGTACTGTAATTAAACCAACAACCACTAGACTAGACCGGTGCTCACTGTTGCATACAGCCAGGGATGGCTGATTCACCTGAAGAAAAAGATGCAAGACTAAGTTTTTTAAGTGGTTCGGAATAAAATCCTACGTCCACTATCTCTCACACCACTTAGGCGATGATATGAGGTTCCCTTAATACGAGAATTTATACATAATTGTAGAAATGATTGATTACATATTTAAAGCAATCCTTCTTTGATTTTCGTGTTTCTATAATCCTTTCTTTCTCTTTTGATAAAGGGACGTTACTACTTTCCTTTACTCTTGATGATAATTCGTTTCCACTTTTCTTGCCTGGATTCGTGCCTTTGTGATCTTGATTGATTTCTTACGATTTAACAAGTATAGTTGCCTTTTTGTTGGATTTGTCACGATCTTCATGATTTCCTTCAATTACCTTGTGATCTTGATTGATTTCGTCCAATCTAGCAGGTATAGGTGCCTTTTTGCTGGATTTGTCATGATCTTCTTCTTGTTGGATTGGCATGATCCTCATGCAGTGGACAACTGTAACTACCAGCAGCTTGTGCATTAACATCCCCCTTCAATCTCGAGCGTAGATTGTAGCGAAGACCGAGATTGTGACTTAGAGCTTTCAACCGATGATGAGGAAGAGGCTTTGTAAACATATCACCTAGCTGATGAGTGGACGAAATATATTGAGTAACTAAGGATCCAAGAGCCACCTTTTCTCGAACGAAATGAAAATCAAGTTCAATATGCTTCATCTGGGAGTGATGTGCCGTTTTGATGGTGGATTGCAGGGCGGAAACATTGTCACATAATAACAAAGGGGGTTGAGAAAGAAACAGTCCAAGATCTGTAAGAATAAATGTTATCCAAGTGAGCTCTGCTGCAGCCGTTGCAAGGGCACGGTATTTGGCTTCACAAGAGGATCTCGCAACACTTTGTTGTTTTTTAGATGCCCAAGAAATACAATTGGGGCCTAGAAACGTGCAGTAGCCAGTAGTAGAACGACGAGTGGAGGGGCAGCCAGCCCAATCTACATCAGAATAAGCATGGATTGATAATTTGTTGGGCTTAAAAAATTGCATTCCAAGATAAATAGTGCCCTGAATATAGCGAAGGATGCATTTCAGCAACTGAAAATGTCGTAGGGAAGGAGTATGCATAAACTGTGACACATAGTTAACAACATATGTGATGTCTGGTCGGGTGAAAGTAAGATATTGCAGAGCTCCGACAAGACTGCGATACATCGTAGCATTGGGATATGTTTCTTCTTCTATAGTGTTGTTGGTACAGTCATTAGTAACTATCGGCGTAACAGTTAAGCGGCATGACTGCATCTGAGCACGTTCTAGGATGTCCATAGCATAGCATTGCTGATTGAGAAACAGGCCAAAAGCAGTGTGTTGGACTTGAATGCCTAGGAAGTAATGTAAGTCCCCAAGATCAGTCATAGCAAAGGTACGAGATACTTCATCTTGAAAGGATGCAAGAAAAGTTGTACTGCTGCCAATGAGAATGATATCATCCACATATAAGAGAAGGATGGTAACAGAAGATTGTTGGAGTCTAACAAATAACGATGGATCTACAGAACTGGCTTGAAAATTGTGAGAGAATAAAAATTGAGCAAAGCGAGCATACCAAGCTCGCGGGGCCTGTTTGAGACCATATAGAGCACGATTCAATTTGCAAACATGTTGAGGAAATTGTGCATCTTTGAAACCTGGAGGTTGCTCAATAAAAATAGTTTCAGTCAAATATTCATTCAAAAAGGCATTTTTGACATCAAGTTGTTTAAGAGACCAACCATTCATGAGAGCAATAGAAAGAATGATCCAAATAGTTGTTGGTTTAACAATGGTGAGAAGGTTTCAAGAAAATCCACGCCTTCAATTTGAGTATAGCCCTGTACCACCAGCCTTGCCTTCAGTCTGTCAATCTGTCCTTCACTATTCAATTTTGTTTTATAAACCCATCAACTGCCAATAATATGCATGGAGGGATCACGAGGTACCAAGGTCCAAGTATCATTTGCAACCAAAGCTGCCATTTCATCTTCCATAGCACGCCTCCAGCCGGGATGTTTGAGAGCAGTGGAAAAATGTTCAGGTTCAGCGGGAGCAATGATGGTTAATATGTATTTGGGATTGGGTTTGACAATACCATGTTGAGAACGTGTGACCATAGGGTGAGACGGTCTGGTCATGGTATTGGGTAAGGCATGAGATGGAATTTGAGAAGAAGGACTAGGTGGTGATGGTGAGGGGAGAGGTGGCGATGGTGAAGGAAGAGGTGGCGAGCTAGGTGGCGATGGTGAAAAAGGAGGTGGTGAGCTAGGTGGCGATGGTGAAAAAGGAGGTGGTGAGCTAGGTGTTGATGACTTAGTAGAGGTACAAAGAGAGTAATCCAGTTCACTATTATGAAGTCTGGCAGTGTCATGAGGGTTCACATCGATGAGAGCGAGCTGATTAGGTTGAATAGCGACCGGAGAGAAACACACTAGATCATGAGCAAAATTGTAATTCAGTTGTGTGCTAGCCAATCCTTCCTTGAAGGGAAAACATTTTTCATCAAACACTACGTGTCTTGAAATATATACCCGATTTGTCAAGGGATAAAGGCAGCGATATCCTTTGTGTTGGTCACTATATCCTATGAAGACACGAGGTAAGGATTCGGGTTCAAACTTATGTTTGTTGTAGCTCTTGATGTAGGGAAAACATCTACACCCAAAGGTCCTTAGGCAAGAATAATCGGGAGGTTTATGAAGAAGTCTTTCATATGGACTTAGCATTTGGAGCGTGGACGTCAGCAGCCGGTTTATGAGCCACACAGCAGTAGTAAAGGCTTCTGCCCAATGTTTAGCTGGAACATTACTATGAAACAATAGAGTTAATCCAAGTTCAGTAACTGACATGTGTTTTCATTGCACTAACCCATTCTGTTTCGGTGTTTTAGGACAGGCCTTGAGATGTTTGATTCCACATTCTCTTAGATAAGAGAGAAAAATATTGCTATTGAATTCACCGCCTTCATCACTTTGAAAAGTTTTAACAGATCTTCCAAATTGCGTACTCACCATCTTATGAAACTCCATAAACTTTGCAAAAAAATCAGACTTAGCCCTTAATGGGTAGATCCAAGAGTAGCGGGAATGATGATCAACAAAGAGCGCATAATATCGAAACTTTTGGCATGAATCAACCGGTGCCGGTCCTCAAAGATCACAATGAGTTTTTTCAAAAGGTTCATAATATTCATCATCTAATGGAAGAAACGACAAGCATGTTGCTTTGCCCAATTGACAACTTTGACAAATGAAAAACATAGACATTTTTGCTGCTAAATTTATTCTACCCTTGGATGACAAAAAGTCAATGATCTTAGCTGATGGATGCCCGAGCTGACTGTGCCAAATCTCGAAAGTTGCTGTCCTGAAACGATCAGAAAAAAATACTGCCTTAGGTCTGGTCTTGAGCGCATACAAATCTCCCTTTCTAGCTCCCTTGGCAATCGTCTGGTTGGTTTCCTTGTCCTTAATCACAAAAGAATGATATGTAAACTCAAAGACATATGGCATAGATGATGTAAGCTGACTCAGGGAAATAAGATTTTTCTTTATAGCAGGAACGACCAGCACATTATCAAGAGGAAGAGTCGTATTTCCAAGATCAAGGTTAGTAGAGCCAATATGAGTTATTGGTAAATGCTGCCCATTTTCAACCATAACTGAATCAGTTCCATGATATTTAAAGAGATGCTTGAGAGTACCTGGATCATCTGTAACATGAGAAGTTACGCCAGTGTTTGGATACTAGTCTGTATTATTAGGATTGGCAACTTGAACAGTGGAAAAGATTTGTGGAAGATCTTTGGGTTGATACGCCTGATTGAATCTGTGGTAGCATTTGAAGGCCGTGTGATTACTCAGACCACAGATTTGACATGCTGTTTTCATTGAAGGCTGAGTGTTACTCCGATCGGCGTTGGTTGGAGTATTGGTGGAACGAGATTGAGAGGCAGGAGGGAAGCCACGTCCTCGCGAGTTGAAGCGAGGGTTGCTGTTTTTCCTGGTATACTCCGCATGTCCTCTATAGTTGTGAGAGTAGGACGGTTGAGCTGGAACTTGCTGGCTTATGAACGCAGCATTATGATTAAGTTGAAACCCATGGATGTTTTTCATGTTGTCATGGCTTTCAAGCAAAGAGACAACATCAATGTATGCAGGAATAGGAGGCCAAAGTATCGACGTCATAAAAGATTCATAACCTGATCCAAGCCCATTTATGAGCCAATAAACTTTATCTTGATCTGATAGAGGTTTCCCAATGGCTGCCAATTGATCACATACGGTTTTGAAACCTGTTACATACTCAGTAACAGTTTTTTCTTGCTTTTGAAACGTCTACAATTTTCTGGTTAACAAAAATTCTCGGTCTTGGGATTCTTTAGCAAAGACCTTTAAAAGAGCAGTCCAGACTTCAGAAGAAGTTTGAAGCCCGACCATAAGACCCAACACTTCTTCAGAGAGAGATCCAGTGATCCATCCTCTAAGGAGTCGGTCAGATTTTTTCCAGGCAAGAAATTCTGGATTTGGGACAGAACGGGCCTCACCATTTTCAACAATTTCAATGGTGGAGGTCGGTATGGAGATTTGTCCTTCTATAAATCCCATCATGTCTTGGCTTTCAATGAGTCCAACCATTTGGGTCTTCCAAAGCAAGTAATTTTTGTGGGAGAGTTTGATAGAGACAAAATTTGCTACATTAACGTTGGAAGGATATGGATACTTAGCTGCCATGACAAGCGAAGGAGAAATTCCGGTCGAAGAGGATGCATTGGAGGCCATGGAAACGACGATAGTCCTCACGGAGATGGCTCTGATACCATGAAGAAAAAGATGCAAGACTAAGTTTTTTAAGTGGTTCGGAATAAAATCTTACGTCCACTATCTCTCACACCACTTAGGCGATGATATGAGGTTCCCTTAATACGAGAATTTATACATAATTGTAGAAAGGATTGATTACAGATTTAAAGCAATCCTTCTTTGATTTTCTTGTTTCTATAATCCTTTCTTTCTCTTTTGATAAAGGGACGTTACTACTTTCCTTTACTCTTGATGATAATTCGTTGCCACTTTTCTTGCCTGGATTCGTGCCTTTGTGATCTTGATTGATTTCTTCACATTTAACAAGTATAGTTGCCTTTTTGTTGGATTTGTCACGATCTTCATGATTTCCTTCAATTACCTTGTGATCTTGATTGATTTCATCCAATCTAGCGGGTATAGTTGCCTTTTTGCTGGATTTGTCATGATCTACTTCATTTGTTGGATTGGCATGATCCTCATGCGGTGGAGAGCTGTAACTACCAGCAACTTGTGCGTTAACCCAATTTGATGTTAATAAACACATTCTTTCATGAAACCTTGAAAGAAGAGGTTGAGGTTTATATGAGCTAGCTAGCCTCCTAGGTTCAAAGATCTAGTGAATGGTATCATTGTAACCAGTAGTTCATCTCAACAGGAGCATGACATTACTAGATTTATTGGACAATGATTTTTTTAATTAAGGATTTGGGATCACTTCACTACCTCCTTGGATTAGCGGGAAACCAACAGGGATGCAGTATCACTCTCTCACAAAGAAAATAGATCTCAGAAGTTCTATCCCGCTACACCAAATGTAACACTTTCTAGATATGAAGGCACAAAACTTTCATACGAAACCTTATTTAGAAGTCCAGTTGGGGCACTTCAACATGTGACTTTGAGACATTGACAATCCGCTTTTGCTCTAAACAAGGGGATGCGAGTTCATGCGCGAACTGACAAATGTTCATTGGGCTCATGTGAAAAGGATCTTTCATTATCCTCAAGGCATCGTCTCATATGGGTTAAAGTTCAATATGATCATCAACTAGAGGTATTTTTGATGCATACTAGTTGGCCGGAAGCCTATACGATCAGAGTTCTACCAATTAGTTGGCTACTGTTTTTGGGAGGCGAGTGCTTTGTGCAATCACTCGCTGACGTTGCCCACTCATCAACAGAAACAGAGTCTAAGGCCATGGCAAGAGTCGTGTCTGAACTTATGTCCTCAATCCCTCCTCACTGAATTGCAAGTTCCCAAATATGCATTCCAGCTCTCATGTGGGACAACGTATGCACAACATACTTAGTTGCCGCCACGCCATGCTTCATCATTATCAAGTGCATGGACCCTCATTATCCTGCATCGTTTATATGGTTGATTCACATAATCACAGCCAATTCATTTTAGGAGTTCAAACTCCACGCATATTTGTCAACATGAGAGCCTTGGTAATTCAATTTACATATATAATCAAAGAAATGACAGCTAGAGAATACAACGGGAAGTTTGACAGACTAACAGTGAGAATCCGGTAGAAACCCAGAATCCATCACTGTGAGAATCCAATAGAAAAAGGACGAGGTTCTCTCAACTTCTTTCAACGAGCTCTTGTATCACAGCATGAATTACCGCTTGCATGTTTGTGGCACCGATTGCAGGGCATGTGAACGGCAGGTAAACTCAATCTTCTTTTTTAGCAATAGATAACAAATGATCTTCGTATGTAGATTAATATCATATTCAAACACTTTAAAGTTTAAACAAATCTAATGATGCCCCTCATTTACAAGTCCGTGAGCAAGGACGTTATTAATCCTTCGATCCCATGCCTGCCCTTTTCCGCTGATCTTATCACTCCTGCCGATCACATGAGTTAGTTTCTTACTCTTTTATTAATATGTTTTGAATGAGAATGAATACTTCTTGTTGTTTACTTTGATGATCAGCAAAAAACCATTTCTATTGCTTGAGTTTTAGAGGTTCCAAGTTGCCTGTGGATCTTGATTGAAATGATGCTTTTTCACTCCACAAGTATGTCACCGCCCAACAAGGATAGTGTCCCCATAGGCAAGGATAGTGTCCCCATAGGCCTTGACCTTGTGGCAGACATTTATTGTAGAGAGACATCACCGACTCTCTTGGAAGAGTCGAGATTACTCAAGAGGCAACGAGCCTCTTTCTTTTGTAAGGCAGTGCTTATGTAATGATTAAAGGAAAACAAAAATAATAATTAAAAATGACAAGTGAAGAAATCGGTGGAAGCTTCTTCCACCGACTTCCTCTCCCTATAAATAGGGACGTTGGGCCATTTTGAGGGTGTGTAGCAAATCAAGTTGAGTGATTTTGGTTGTGAGTTGAGTGTGCTCCATTTGTGAGCTTGTGAGTGTTAGCTCATGTGTTCACTTCGTGACCTCGAGTGTCGAAGTTTCAAGTGTGTGCTGCCAAGGCGTTAGATGTGTTAGCTCACTACGTGAGTCGAGGTGAATTTTCTTGAGCCTCCTTCTGTAATGTTTATTTTGATGAATGAATAGTTTATATTTTAAAGTATACTTTGTCAAAGTGATTATTGAGTATCATTTTGGACGTCAAGACTCTGCTGGATTTTTTCCACATAAATTTGGGTTTGAATCTAAGTTATATTTAGGGCCCGGATTACGTTTTCCCAACAAGTGGTATAAGAGCAAGGTTTAGTGAAATTAATTGGGCTAATTATATTCTGAAATTATGGCGGCATTAGTATTTGCATTAAATAATATTGAGAAGTTTAACAATAGCAATTACCCTAAAGAAGCGTGGGATGCTTTTGCAACGTTATTTTTTCGAGCTAATGACGCCTGCCTACAATTGTTGGAAGATGAGTTAGCTACACACTCAGGGAAATATGTCGATAGCAGAATATTTTATGAAAGGTAAAAATATCTGTAGAGAAATTTCTCAACTTGACCCTGAGTCTAAGATGAGTGAGGCTTGTATGCGGAGAATCCTTGTTCGTGGACTTCGTCCAGAATTTGGCAGTTTTATAATTGGTGTTCAAGGCTGGCGAGTTAAACCAACTTTATTGGAATTAGAGAATCTCTTGATCAATCAAGAAACGTTAGCGAAGCAAATGGCTAAATTATATTGATGATTTAACTATTACTGGAGATGACAATGAAGAAATTAATCTCATTCGTGAACATCTTACGGTGAGATTCGAAATGAAAGAGTTGGGGGAGTTGCGACACTTCCTTGGATTGAAAATTGATTAGAAAGCTCAAGGATTATTTTTAAGTCAAAAGAAGTATGGCAAACTCCAAGGAAGCCACATTTAGAAGGAGTAAAAAGAATATTAAGGTATATCAAAGGAACTCTTGACTTTGGTATACTTTATGAAAGAGGGACAACTTGTCAAGTTGTTGGTCATTGTGATGCGGATTATGCTGGAGACTTATCAACATGAAGATCAACCACTGGATATACATTTAGTCTTGGAAGCGGTGCAATTTCATGGTGCAGTAAGAGACAGCCGACAGTTTCACTGTCTACAACAGAAGCAGAATTTAGAGTAGCATCTCAAGCAGCACAAGAATGTGTGTGGTTCATACGACTGCTGAAAGACATTAAACAAGACATGGATTATGCAGGGAGACTCTACTGCGATAATCAAAGTGCAGTCAGACTTGTAGAGAATCCTGTTTTCCATGCTTGAACGAAACACATAGAGGTAGAACATCATTTTATCAGAGAGAAGGTACTCAAAGGAGAGATTCAATTGCAGCCAATTGCTTTAGAAGAGCAACTTGCTGAAATATTCACCAAAGGCTTACCAGCACAATATTCATCAAGCTAAGAAGAATGTTAGGAGTTATGAGTAGAGAGTCGTAATGAGGGGGAGATTGTAGAGAGTCATCACTGACTCTCTTGGAAGAGTCGAGATTACTCAAGAGGCAACGAGCCTCTTTCTTTTGTAAGGCGGCGCTTATGTAATGATTAAAGGAAAACAAAAATAATAATTAAAAATGACAAGTGAAGAAATTGGTGGAAGCTTCATACACCGACTTCCTCTCCCTATAAATAGGGACGTTGGGCCATTTTGAGGGTGTGTAGCAAATCAAGTTGATTGATTTTGGTTGTGAGTTGAGTGTGCTCCATTTGTGAGCTTGTGAGTGTTAGCTCGTGTGTTCACTTCGTGACCTCGAGTGGCAAAGTTTCAAGTGTGTGCTGCCAGGGCATTGGGTGTGTTAGCTCACTACATGAGTCAAGATGAGTTTTCTTGAGCCTCCTTCTGTAATGTTTATTTTGATGAATCAATAGTTTATAGTTTAAAGTATACTTTGTCAAAGTGATTATTGAGTATCATTTTCGACGTCGAGACTCTGCTGGATTTTTTTCACATAAATTTGGGTTTAAATCTAAGTTATATTTAGGGCCCGCATTACGTTTTCCCAACACTTAATATCTTTTTCTTTCTGTAAAATGAACAAACGAATAATAAATAAGAGATTTAGATCCAACAATTAAGTGGTAGTAACAATTCGGAGGAAATCATAAATAGCCCCAACAATTGAGCAATTCACAAAGACTGCTCAACTTTTGAAAACTTACATTGGAAGTCTAATTAAGAAACTAATTCGTAAATTACTGCCTCAGCCATAGAAACTGATGGAAAAGGTAAAGTGAAATGGAAAAGTACAAAAAATTGCCTTTATACGTACCCTAATATGAAATTGAAAAATTGAAATGTTGATTATTTCCTTTCCCATTTTACTGTTTCATGGGTCAGTTCTGTGAATTAAGGAATGGAAAAAAAAAAACATCAGAAGAAAAGGGCTTCTGTGTTTCAAGTTTTCTGAGTTAAACTCATATAGGTCGCTTCTGAGATCTTCCATTTCCCTCATCTCGTATTTTTATTTACTTGTTTGCCTCATATCATCTGCATTACTCTTATATTTCCTTCTCCCTATTTGGGCAAACAATGCCCCTAATTCTGGCGACTCATCACTCAAACCAGTGGTAGTTTTTTAAGAAATCAGTTCCTTCCTTACTCGAGAATTTGCATCAAAGGAAGCTTATATTGAAACAAAGGTGCAGTGTGCTAAGAAATAGCGAGCTTATACCTGAACTACTTTCTCTGTGGTACTCATCGATGTGTTGGAATGCAATAGAAGCACTGAGCTATTTGGTGTTTCTGTGATAATATCAATTAGTGGTGCCGTCAAACTAGGCAGGGATGATGAAGAACTTCTAGTGAGCAGGAGGTTAGAAACCTACCATTTGAAGAAGACTTGAAGGCCTCTTTAGTTCCCTTTCTTTGGGGTTAGACAATGTGTACCTAACAAATATACAACACACTCAAGTGAAAAAGAGGGAAGGCTAGAGTATTTTAGAAATTTTTTATAATGAAGTGTATATTTTAGACTTTTATTTTTTTTTACAATTTCTTTTTTCTCTTATTAAAAGGTCACCTTTTTTTATTTTATCAAAAGTATTTTGGTCATTACAGAGCCTTACACTGGCGTGCATATAACCATTTTGGTGTTGAGCCAGCTCTTAGTAATGAAGATGAGGATGGGCTACCTAGCACATGTACTCAATAAGCACAGGCAGAGTTAAAAGTTTTTGTTTTATGGAGCACTAAATACATAAGTAACAAATTTTTAATTGGCCATGCAACTAAGTCTTGTGAGGCTAGTCCATATAATTGGACCCGAATCTATTTAGATCCAACAATTAAAAACAAGGTTTTAAAGTAAGTTTTGTAAAGCGCCCATGTAGCTCACACCTACTTCTGCCCCGTGTGAATAAGTATCATGTCATGTACGGATTTGAATGTGCTGAATTGAATGAGTCTGAGCCACCTTGTCCATATAATTGAATCCGAATCTATTTAGATCCAATCATTAAAAACAAGAATTTAGAATAATTTTTGTCACGTACGGATATGAATGTAGTGAACTGAATTAAATGACTCGGAGCCACATGTAATACTGTGCCGTCATTTATGATTTTTCGGTTCATTGGATGGAATTCAAGGAGGAGAAAAGAAGCCCCCACAAGGAGAACTGAAAAATAAACCCAAAGAAGGTTATTTTTTAATGAAAGACATAATTACCCATGACGGAAAGCGAAAAGTACCGTCAAATGAGAAGAAAGAATGCGCTGATTGAGTATTCTTCTATTTTCCAAGAGAAATTTTCATTTCATTTTTCCATGTCATGGAAACAGGAAAGAGAGTCTTCTTTGTGAAGTGAAAGGGTATTTTGGCCATTTTGAGTGTGAACATGCAACTGGGGTGATCTTCCCAACGTGTAACTTTCTCCCCTTCATGGAGGACAATGACTTGCAATGACTTCTCAGCTGATGGGATCACGTTTCCCTTCGAGTGGATCTCATTAAGTGCATGTAATAGGTTGGATGTAGATTGCTGATGTGTTTGAATTTAAATCTTCATACTCTATGCTCTGCATGCTCAACCAGCAGTCACAGCTTCGATCGGCTGTTTCAGTTGGATACAGTGGCGGAGCTACTACAAATTGTAGTTGATGTGGGTAATTCTTTATACTAACCAACAAAATTTACTTTATTAAAATATAGAAATTTCACTAGTTTTCAGTTTTTGACATATGAGTGCTCCTTAAAGGATTGAAATTTAAACTTACAGTGTTCTTCAACCAAAAATTTGGGATTGGACATACAAAGATAACAATGGGTCGTCTTAAACAACACTTTTCCCAGCTTTAACAAGCAATTGTTAAGGGGTCCGGGTGGGCAGCTGCTCAAACGTCGATCAGTTCATCATCTTCGATCATCACATGTCGAAGTTGGTGGCTGTCTATTCATTTTCATGAACTACTATTTTATTCATTTTCATGAACTACTATTTTAGGAATCATTTGACAACAATAACAAGTTGTTAGCATCTCATGAACCTACTTTAAAAATTAAAGTAAGATTCAAATAATAACTTTTACACACAATCTACCTAATTTGTTGAGCATGTTGATGCATAAAAAGAACCCGCTTCCCGGATTAATCTCGCGACGTAAAGGGCACGAGTGCTCTCAGACGACGATTCGAGAACCATTTCCAACTAGCGTCCCCCTCACTTCGTTTTCCACTACATAATGGGAAGACATGTTCTGAGAATATCCACATGGGACGTGGATCGACCTCGGCGCCCGAATGATCAATACGAAAGATATGTACTTTAATCTTTTGTCGTCTTCTCCAGAAATTAAAGGATTCAGCGATGGAAGGCGTAAATGAGTTTCAGGCAATCAATGATTTCTTCCGACCAATAGTTTTGAGCTCACCTAACTTGAATTCTAAGGTGGAATGCTCTTCCTTTTTTCAGATATATTCCTGACATATTCTCTGAGAAATTAAAATCTATTCTACCAGTTGTGTTCAACGTTTCTGTATGTTCGGGTATTTTGTAGCCTTCATCTTGTAAGTACAGTTGTGAACTGTATAATGGCGGCGCGTAGTTGTTATTTGGTTCTGATCTTACTTCTTTTTGGACAAGTTAAAAAATTTATGTAAGTCTTTATTTGGCAAAATTGGTAAACAAATATTTTATGTTATAGTATCATTGACATACTTTTTTTCATATAACTAATTTATAACAAATTCTAATAATGATCTGATTAATGCTGATCCGAAGGATGAGCACACAAAAAGGAGAGATTATGAAGAAAGAATTTTCAAGGTAAGCGGACCCAAAAACTGCATTTTGCTTGGCTGGTAATCAATGAAGGAACAGAAGGGTCAAGGAACTTAGTACACCAGTAAAAATTAAGTCAGAAATAGAAAGTCTGCTCCTGATCAAATATCTCATGTTAAATATTTTTTCTTAACAAAATGGAATCAATGGCAGTTTCTTCTGTTAAGTGCTACTGGAATAAAAATTCGAAAGCAAACCAGCGGAAAACTGCAAGAGCAATATCACGTATACATATAGCAACCTTGGTTCTTCGAACTAATTTGACTGCAACGATTAGCTAGAAATTAGCTGATATTATAACACAGAAAATTCCAGTGTTTCTATCAAGTCCTAGTTCATACTTCATACTACCCATGTTAGAGTTTTACAATCAATGCAAGAAATCTACATTCTATTTATATTCACCTGTCTGTTCCAGGTATATTTCATAATATTGAGATTTTGAACATGCAGAGATACATAGCAAGAGCTTAAATCAAATGGGAAAGCGAGAAGTATGCGAGAGGTTTGTGAAACAGCTTGAAGTGAGGGCTTGTGGATGGTCAGTCTCCATTTCGGTTCTCAAGGGTGTCAACCTTTTCACTATGAAAGACGGGTCACTGATGTTGATTATTTCCTTCCCCATTTTACTGTTTCATCCGTCAGTTCTGTGAATTGAGGAACTCAAAAGCATATATCAGAAAAGGGCTTCTGTGCTTCAATTTTTCTGAGTTAAACTCATACGGGTCACCTTTGAGATCTTCCATTTCCCCCATCTCATGTTTTTATTTACTTGTTTTCCTCATATCATCTGCTTCAATCTTATATTTCTTTCTCCCTATTTCGACAAACAATGCCCATAATCCTGGCGACTCATCATTCAAGCCAGTGGTAGTTTTTTAGGAAATCAGTTTCCTCCTTACTCGAGAATTTGCATCAAAGGAAGCTTAAATTGAGGCAAAGGTGCCAAATAGCGAGCATATTCCTGAACTACTTTGTCTGTGGTACTCATCCGTATGTTGGAATGCAATAGAAACACTGAGCTACTTGGCGGTTCTAATAATATCAATTAGTGGTTCTGTTAATATTGATGAAGAACTTCTAGCAAGTAGGAGGTTAGCAACCTACCACCTGAAGAAGGCTGGAAGGCCTCCTTAGTTTCCTAACTCTGGCGTTGTATACTGCATCAAAACTTAGGTGGGGTACAATACACCATTTAGCTTGAGTGTCATTATAACACACCGAAAGTTTAGTCCCGTATCGAAGATTGTGAGGGATCTTCAAGAGCTTATAAAGGGAGGCCATTAATGAGAAGATTGTCCAAGTTTCTAACCTTTTTAGGTTTAGAGCCGAAACTGCTAGGGGGCAGGTTGGGATACGTCGAACTGGGGGCCCGAGCCCAGGAGTGGGTCGAGTTGTTATAGTGGTATCAGAGCCGGTTTCAATACTTGGACCTACGGAAGTTTAGTCCCGTATCGAAGATTGTGAAAGATCTTCAATGGCTTATAAAGGGAGGCCATTAATGAGAAGATTATCCTAGTTCCGAACCTTTTTAAGTTTGGAGCCGAAACTGCTAGGGGGCGGGTTGGGATCCGCCAAACCAGGAACCTGAACCTGGGGAGTGGGTCGGGTTGTTACAGTCATGATCTCACCTTTTATGGTCCAAGAAAGTAGCACCCACGTAAAAATTGAATAGATAACGTACCTTCTACACACCCGCCTGTCCAACCAACTATGCTACGCTCCTTAAACCATTCTAATGAAAACTTGAACACCACAGGTCCACAAGGATAAGGCAAGATCTATCTTAAAACATTTGATCCTAATTGAAGCAAAGCTTAAACTCATCGAATTTGTAACTTAACTCTAACCATAACTGCAATCAATGGTGGTGACTGTAGGCACTGTTTGAGAACCCGCCTATTTGTGTAACTGACAAGTTTTTCCGTGATTAAATCCTAATTCCATCAATGGTTAGCTTGTACTTTGTAATTTTTTTCTTTTCTTTTCTTGAACTAACATCGTCTGCCGTCATCTGCTAATTATGAGAATCATCAGCTTCATCCACTAAATCATCTTCCTTCTTTTATTGCAGCGATTACTTGATCTTTACTTGCTTTACTGAATGTTTCCTCTTGGAGTCTTCTTTCCTGCGTTTGCCATTATTTCCTCATCTCTTTCTCGCAGTCCACCTTTACTAATAGCACGTTCAGGGTCGGCCAGTGAAGCCGTTTGATTAATAGTGACCCAATCTAAAACTTCACTTAAAGCCCCAGTTCTGTGAGATTTTTGGCTCATTTAGTTTCTTTGATTTTACAAGAGAAACTAAAGTTTAAAATCATTGAACTGCTTAGCTTGTCAGTTCATTTTCATGAGTTCACTTGCACGTACAAATAACTTGCAATTGAGAAGAAAGAACGTGTGATTGGGAACAAAGGAAATAAATTGTAAATTAGTTGGCAGAATGTAATGAAACAAATTGCAGAATTAAGAGCTCATTATACCGGCGACCCTAAACTAGGTGGGCTGGTTGAAAGCCCATTACTGGTCGTTGTCTCACTAGTCTTTGCTGAGTGTAGATCGAGTTGCGTGCACAACCCGGTGTACTTAACAAACATATAGACACTCAAGTAAAAAAGAGGGAGGTTGGAGTATTTTAGAAATTTTTTATAATGGAGTGTACATTTTAAACTTTTAACTTTTTTATTACAATATCTTTTTTCTCTAACTAAAAACTCATTTTTTTATTTTATCAAAAATATTATGTTCATTACACACCCTTATACTTGCATGCAAATAACAATTTTGGTGCTGAGCCAGCTCTTAGTAATGAAGCTTAGGTTGGGTGAACTAGGCACATGTACTGAATAAGCAGAGCTAAAAGTTTTTGTCTACGGATCTAGGGGTGAACACAAGCAGAGTTGGGTCCGAGTTCAGTCAGCTCGATCTCGGCGCAACTAATGAAAACCTCGCTCGGCTCGAGCTGGAGAATAGGTCGATGGAAGCAGCTCAAGCTCAACTTGATTAAGGATCGACAAACTCGTTTGAATAGAATTGATATTTATCGTTACGTGTTCAGCTCGAACATGACTCGATTAAGGCTCAACAAACTCGTTTGAATATAATTGATATTCATCGTTACGTGTTGAGTTCGAGCTCAACTAGATTAAAGCTCGACAAACTCGTAAATGCGTTTGAATATATCGACTTCATTAAGGCTTGACAAACTCGAATAAGGATCGAGCTCGACTCAGTAGTTACGTGTTGAGCTCGAACTCAACTCGATTATTTGAACGAATCGATTCATGAACAAGAGCTTTACTCGTTAAGCAAATGACTTGTTCGAACTTGTTTATGAGCGAGCTTTAACGAGTCGAGCTCGACTCGTTGTTCACGCTTATATGGAGCAATAAATATATAGGTAATAAATTTTCAATTGACCTTCAAGCAGTGACCCATGTTTTGTGAGGCTGATTCATATAATTAGACCCAAATCTATTTAAATCCATGATTAAAAACAAAGTTTTATAGTGGGTTTCGTGAAGCGACCATGCAGCCCACAATTACTTCCACCCCTGTGAGTAAGGATATGTCATGTACGGATTTGAAGGTTCTGAATTGAATGAGCCTGAGCCACATGTAGTACTGTGCCGCCATTTATGATTTTTCGGTTCATTGGATGGAATTATTCGGATTGGCTGGAATTCAAGGAGGAGGAGAAAAGAAGCCCCCACAATGATGAATTAAAAAGAAACGCCAAAAAGGTTATTTTTTCGTAAAAGACATAACTACCCCTGACAAAAGGGAAAGTACCGTGAAATGAGAAGAAAAATGCGCCGATTGAGTATTCGTTTATTTTCCAAAAAAAAAAATTTTCCATGTCATGGAAAGAGAGTTTTCTTTGAGAACTGAAAGGGTATTTCGATCATTTTGAATGTAAAACAGGCAACTGGCGTGATCTTCGCCAACGTGTAACTTTCTCAGCTTCATGTTGCACAATGACTTGCAATGACTTCCATTTATGACAAAGGGGTGGCCGATGGGATCGCGTTTCCCTCCGAGTGGAACTCATTAAGTGCATGTAATAGGCTGGACGTAGATTGCTGATGTTTTAGATTTAAATCTTCCTATTCTATGCTCTGCATGCTCAACCAGCGGTCACAGTGATCTGATGTGGGCAATCGTCTACCCTAACCTACAAAATTTACTTTATTAAAATATAAAAAGTTTTCAGTTTTTGAGATATGAATGCTCCTTAAAAGATTGAAGTTTAAAGTTAGAGTGCCCTACAATGAAAAAAATTTTGACTCTGCCATGTGTCGGACACATAGAGATAACAATCGGTCGTCGTTAAACTGCATTAACAAGCAATTGATAGGGGGTCCGGTTGGGCAGCTGCTCAAACGTCGATCCATTCATCATCTTCGATCGTCACATGTCAAAGTTGGTGGTTGAACTGCTATCAAAATTTTAGCTTTAGAAGTCGTTTGGCAACAATGAAAAGATGTCAATGTTTCGTGAACCTACTCTAAAAATTGAACTCTAAAAAGTTTTAGAGAGTGTTCAATGAATCTACTCGAATCTACTCAAATTGTTGAGCATGTAACAATTTGCAAGTGTTGCCAAACCAGTCACCAAAGTGATAGTATTGCCAAACGGGTCTTCAAAGTTGAATTGTGTGTGATGGGGAAGGGTGTGAAAGGCGTCCCCCTGTGGCCGAGCTGCACATCATAGGGGTCGGCAGGCACTGGCCCAAGAATTATTGTTTTTTGTTGAAGGCACCTTGTGAGAACGCCTCCGAAAGGCAGAGACGGAGGCTTGGGGTCCATAGTTGACGATGATGATGATCAGCCGAAAAGATGCGTAAAAAGGCGACCTCTCGCCGGATTAATTTCGCGACGTAAAGGGCACGAGTGCTCTCAGACGACGATTCGAGAACCATTTCCAACTGAGCGTCCCCCTTACTTCGTTTTCCACTACATAATGGAAAGACATGTTCTGAGAATATCCACATGGGACGTGGATCGACCTCGGCGCCCGAATGATCAATACGATTGATATGTACTTTAATCTTTTGTCGTCTTCTCCGGAAATTAAAGGATTCAGCGATGGAAGGCGTAAATGAGTTTCAGGCAATCAATCATTTCTTCGGACTAGTAGTTTTGATCTCACCTAACTTGAATTATAAGGTGGAACGCTCTTTCTTTTTTCAGATTCATTCCCGACATATTCTCCGAGAAATTACAATCTATTCTGCCAGTTGTGTTCATCGTTTTTGTATGTTCTGGTATTCTGTACCCTTCATTTTATAAGTACAGTTGTGAACTGTATAATGGCGGCGCGTAGTTGTTATTTGGTTCTGATCTTACTTCTTTTCGGACAAGTAAAAAATTTCAAATAAGACTTTATTTGGCGAAATTGGCAGACAAATATTTTATGTTATAGTATCGTTGTCATACTTTTTTCATATAACTAATTTATAAGAAATTCTAGTAATGATCTGATTAATGCTGGTCAGAAGTGTAAGTCCACAAAAAGGAAATAATTTTCAAGGTCAGAGGACCCAAAAACTGTATTTTGCATCTGGTAATCAATGAAGGAACAAAAAGAACTTAGTACAAAGTAATAATTAAGTCAGAAATAAAAAGTTTACTCCTGATCAAATTTCTTATGCTAAATATTTTTTCTTAACAAAATGGAATGAATGGCAGTTTCTTCTGTTAAGTGCTACTGGAATACAAATTCGAACGCAAACTAGCGGAAACCTGCAAGAGCAATATCGCATAGACATATAGCAACCAAAGCATCATCTTCGAACTAATTTGACTGCAACGATCAGCTAGAAATTAGCGTATATTATAACACGGAAAATTCCAGTGTTTCGATCAAGTCCTAGTTCATACTACCCATGTTAGATTTTACAATCAGTGCAAAAAAAATCTACGCAAGTTTTCTATTTATATCCTGTAGATAATTTTAATGTTTTATTCACCACTCTGTTACACGTGTATTTTTTAATATCGTGATTTTTAACGTGCAGAGATATATAGCAAGAGCTTCAATCATATGAGAAAGCAAGAAGTATGCGAGAGGGTTGGTGCAACAGCTTGTCGTGGGGGCTCGTAAATGGTCAGTCTCTATTTCGGGTCTTAAGGGCGTAAACCTTTTCACTATAAAAGAGGGGGTGACTGATGTGAAATTTGAAGTGGGGGACAACACTATGAGAAGATTTGGCTAGTCTCTTTCGTGGACCCAAAAATGGAAAAGAGAGACATAATGCATGATACATCACCATCAACATAGCTGTTTGGGCTGAACAAGAGTTTGTTTTCTTGATCCTTTAGCACAAGGAGATTGATGTATTTCAGAAAACGAGAAGTTTCTTCAGCTTAATTCTCTCGCTAGTTGGGAGCTGCCAATCATGATAATTTGCAGCGTTGAACATAAAAATGGAGATGCATATAATCAATTGCACTAAACGATCTCAATGAATTTCTTATTTCCAGAAACATTATGTGATTAAATGTAAAATAGGAAGTGATAAGGCCATGCAAACGAACAGATCAGATTATCTTCCTATATGTTAAATTTCTTACTGGCACATCATTCTACCTCGCTATACACGAACAGGGTGCCTCCAATCTCCTGAACAAGTCTGGTTCTCTTCACTCTTCAATAAGGGTTTCTATAATGGCAAATCTTAAGTGCAGGATAAATGTTTGGAAAAAAAATTATCTTGTTGAAAATTTTTATAATTTTTCCCAAATAAAGATGTATTCGACACATTACCTAACTAAAATATATTATTTAAGGAAATTATGGCAATAACAGAAGGCAAAGCTTTAGGTAATTTATTTTATTTATAAATCCAGCATAGTAGACATGTTAACAGAACTTGCTTTAATTTGAAGATTAAATAAACCTTGTGAAAGTAAATTTTCATATATTTAATCATAAGACAATATACCATATAATTCAGAAAACTAGCTGTCGGTAAGATTTTTATGGTCAATCTTGCAAATTATATGCTGGTAGTTTTGAAAGGAATAAAAAAATTTTCAAAAAAGATAAATATCACGATTCTCAGTCTCTTATATCAGAAATAAAAAAACCAATGGTATGATTATTTGGGTTTTTTTTTCATAGAACAACCCTTTTTAGTTCAATGACCACCCACAAAAGTGATACCAAAGTACACAAGCTATGTACACTATTTTGCGTATAAATTAAAGGGGTGAGTCCAATTTATCAAAATTCTGACTCCATCGAATTGCATCTCTACCCAAATCTGAATTGGAGCAAGTGGTTCTGTCTTCTTAGATTTTTCCAGTTAATGTTTGTGGACGATTGCTCGAGTACTCTGATAAATCATTCTCCGCTCGCTTGATTAGATTGTTGGACCTTGGCAAAGCTGAACTAAGCGGTACTCTCATTAATGTTATCAGGACAGGAAAGCAGAGAGAGGACCAAGGAACTCCATCGACATACATGAGATGATACACATATTTTATGATTTTGGCAAGTCAGGAGGGGCCTGTGGCCCGGTTGGCTCAAATGTGGCTCCCCCACTGATGTCCATTAATGAGCTCCAAAAGTCTGGCTCTGACAGTAAGTTTTCCCATTCAAGTTCGGCCGCTATAGAAGGTGTTGTTGCTTGAAGAGGGAGTTCTTGGCCATCTAAATCAAGCAATGCTTCAGGAAGCCATCTTGATTCTTCTCGAGTTTGATTAGGTGCCTCGAGTTCTCCTTCTCCTTCTTTTCCAACTCCTTCAGTGCTCTTTGGTTCGAACCAGCTTGAAAAGCAGAACCAGTCTTCCATAAAATTGTCCGCTGGCGGCGCTTCTGCGGCCTGCGCCTTGGCCTTGAACCAGTGGGGTGCGGTGAGCCGGTGAGCTTTTGGCTTAAAGACGACAAAGGAAGGGATTGGCGACTCTTCCTTTGATGGTTGAGGGGCCACCGTTTTTTTATACAAGTGAGAGTTCCACCGATTCTTTATAGCGTTGGCTGTCCTCCCCAGCATCCTCCCGGCAATTAGCGACCATCTTATTGATCGTCACAAGCATGAAATTAGAAAATGTCAGAAAGAATATAATCTTACCTTTGAATGGATAAGCCCACGTTTGAATATTTGAAACTGCTCAAACTAATTCAGCACAACAAATCGCAGAAAACTTATTATTTTTTAACTTTGACGGTANAAGGATTTGGGACGTGAGCTTAGTGTTGGCAACATTTAAGATCTAATTAGAAGGATCTCATGTTTAATTCGAGGATCTAACGTATTAAGAGACGTAAGATCATATTACATTTAAGCAGTATTGTAAAAGTTGATTTGTGATCTGAATCGGTGGGGTTGCCGATTCAGTGACTCGGCGACTTCACTGATTCAGCTAAATTCAGTGACTCGGCGACTTCACTGATTCAGCTAAATTAGTTGTAAGCTGGTTAAAAATATTAATTAAAACATTTTTTAAATAGTTTGAATTGGACAGGTGCTGCTCTTAAATCAGCCGTGAAAGCATTTATTTGCCATGTATTCATGGTTTATTCAAATATATCACGCAATGAGACATGGTTATGTGCACGGGGTGCATCATGCACAGATCTTTGTGCTTTATGCATGAAACCTGCTCCCCTATCTTATTTCTGTTGGGTCTGTAGCCCACTCTTAACGGTAAGTGTCAAACACATACACTTGTGTAAAATGTAAAGGTACATAGACTTGTCCATCTAACCATCGGCCACCATTTGTCTATAGACAAGTGCTTATGTTGCTAACCAACTAGTTCATGACTACTACAGTGTGATTTAGTGAACAAAAACTCAAGTGAGCCACAAAGAGCTGGGTTGACATGATAAGGTCTATCAGACTATTGGGTTAATAGGAATTTAGAGAGCCTCGGGCATCTTCCACCACTAAAGTCAAGAATAGCTAATATTCACTAGGTCAATGAGTTAGCTTAAGAAATTTTATATTCAAACATAATTCCAAGTGAGTAAGAAGAGTATTTCATCTTATCATCCGGCTAAAAACATGTATTTCATCTTATCATCCGGCTAAAAACATAGACTATCACCCTTTTACCTGATTTTGCAACATACGAAGTTGATGCTACAGGAACTTGAAACAAAGATTGACTACCCTACTCCATGTGTTGCAACAACCTCTTCGACAATATATTCAAGATCATGTCTTCCCTTAGCATTATTAAAGGTGTGAACTTAATCAAATCAACGGTATGATATCTTTAACTTTGTATAATCAATATTTTTTTGGCACAAAATTAACCCTCTTGAAATTCTTACTCAGGAAATTGTCACCAAATGGAAACCTGTAAAATATGCAATATTAGAATGCATCCGGGAACTTCTTCCCTTAGCATTATTAAAGAACCGCGCTTAATCAAATCAACGGAGTGGGAACCTTAACTTTTGTATGATCGATATTTGTTGGCACAAAATTAGTCCTCTTTTTTTTTTATTCTTACTCAGACAAGTATAATCAAACTGAAAAATATGCATTATTACAATGCATTCGTCCTTTTGAAAAGAAAATTTTATAGGGACCGTGCCCACTTTTTGTTTTTCAAGCACCAACTCACTCCCGATGGAAATGATAAAGGTGTAAAATTAACGAGAGAGAGACAAGGAGGGAGCGAGAGAGAGAGAGAGAGAGAGAGAGAGAGAGAGAGAAAACACAAAGAGTTACGTGGTTCGGTCAAACTCGACCTACGTCCACGGAGACTTTCCTCTCTACTATTCTCAAGGATTATGGAATGCTCTCTTACAACCATTCAGAGAGAAAGGAAAGAATACTAAATAGAAGATTTCAAGCTGGTCTGTCAAGATCCAAAAATCGTGGATCTTGATTACAATTTAGAGTTTCTTTCCCTTTGGAATAGATTTTGGCATCTTCATACGTTGGAGCATTTGTTGCTTTCCCTTTTTCAGCGTCAATAGTATTTCTTCCATATTTGGCTTGAGATTCAAATTTTGATTTACCTTGTATAGGTGGCAAGGAGGTTGGAGCGGCCACCTTATCTTTAACATGCCCCTTCGATCCGACCTCCATTTCGAGGACGTTTATCATTTCCTTGAGAGAATGAAATATTGGCCCCGGTAACGCCTTAGTGAAGATGTCAGCTAATTGTTGTTCCGATGGAACATATTTAATTTCAATCGTATTGTCTGCCACCTTCTCTCTGACGAAATGATAGTCAATTTCTATATGTTTTGTTCGTGCATGAAAAACTGGATTTGCCGCCAGGTATGTTGCTCCAATGTTGTCACACCACAAGATTGGTTTTTGTTCATTCTGAATTCCCAGATCTTTCATCAAGTTATTTAACCATATGACTTCTGAGAGAGCTCCTGCGATGGCCTTGTACTCTGCTTCTGTGCTAGATTTCGCTACTGTCTGTTGTTTGGTGGATTTCCAAGATATGATATTGTGACCAATCTTTGTAACATAGCCACTAGTGGATCTTCGATCATCCGGGCACCCAGCCCAAT
>JAANDH010001323.1:8627-63982 GCA_011799765.1 Nymphaea thermarum | reverse complement strand
TTGACTAAAGGGCTTTGTACTTCTTCATTCGAAAAGAATGTTAGCAAGCTTGGCATGTTTGACATGTATGCCAAGCTTGAGGGGGAGTGTTAGAATACATAATGTTGTGGGAACCGGGTCCAGATCTGGACCCGGTTACTTGGGGCGCAGGTACCGAGGCAGGGCTCGGTACTCTAGGCGGCCTCTCTTAGCTCCCTCTTTATATTTTCACTAGTGTGTAATTGTTGATTAAGTGAAATAGAAGCTTTCTCTCTCCTAGGGTTGCGGTTGTGCACCTAGGTAGAGCTTCCCGTGGTTTTTTCCTCGTTTGAGGTTTTTCCACGTATATTGTGTGTTCGTCTTCTCTTCTCCCTCTTCGTGGTTTGAGTTTCTACAGTACATTTCGTGAAACTTGTCATATGTTACGGCATAACTTTGCATTCATTACCTTGTTGAGTCATTAGGTGTGACTCGTCAAACGATTTGGTGATTGAGAAAGACCATACTTGTTATTGCAGAAGAAAATGAGCCCCTTCTAATGAAGGTGGTTTTCTTTGAGCAAAGTTGAAAACTTTCATGACAAGTTCCCCAAGATATTAAGCATATTGAGAACTTGTTTTGTTATTCTATACTTTCTTTGTTTCGCTTTACTAGCATACTTAAAAAATGCTTATCAACTTTATTTGTTTTGTTTTTGCAACGAATAGGACAATTGTTTAACAAAAGAAAGCAAAGACGAAGATTTTCATGAGAAGTTCCTCAAGATATTAATCATATCGAGGTATATTAAAGTTGCAAATATGATGTATGTCTTTTACATGCTTCAGTAGAATATATTGATTTGACAAGAGATAATTGAGACAGGTCAAAAGTCTGCAATTATGGTGTATGCGTTTTTACTTTTTACATAATTTAGTAGAAAATATATGTTTAGGGCAGGAAATAACTGAGACAAGCCAAAAGCCTGCAAATATGATATATGTATTTTTATATGTTTTAGTATAAGATATTTGTTTAGGACATGAGATAACTGAGACAGGCCAAAAGCCTACAATTATGGTGTATGTGTTTTTACTTTTTACATGCTTTAATAGAAGGCATTTGTTTAGGACATAAGATAACTCAAACAAACCAAAAGCCCACACTTATGGTGATATTTTAACCAATTATGCAATTGTTAAAAGACTTTTGTTCTTGATAATAAAACCATAAGAAAATTAAAGAAATAAAACTATGAAGTATTAATGTTCTTTATATACTAATTATTTTTTATTTTATTTTTAATGAATAGACATGGATAAGTTTGTGGTGAGAATGTCTGTATCTGATCAACATTTTTCAAAACAAGAAGAAACCAAATCAAGAAAAGAAGGAGAATCAAGTGAGAAGCAAAATGATATAGAATTTGACGAAGCATAGTTGCCTGCAAATCCTGTGCTTCGTCCTCCTATGTCAACTTATCATCCAAATGTTCGCGAAAGTATTTGCACAGCTTATCTTCTGCGAGGCCCTTGTCAGCCTCGTAATTGTGATTTTCAGTCTAACCATCAAAAGTGAAAGTTTAATTCAAAATGGTTTGATGAGTATAAGAATTGGTTGGAGTATAGTCCAACTAAACATAGAGCATATTGTCAATATTGCTACCTTTTCAGGTCAGAACATACTCACAGATTCGTTACAGAGGCATTTGTACCTTATGGGTTTAACAATTGGAAAGAGAAGAAGAGATTTGATTTACATATTGGGGGTCCTAACAAATGAAGTGTACAAGCCTAATGCAGCAAAGAATGCATATCAATACAATGCTTCAAAAGTAAAGTGACCAACAAAAGAATGAATATCAAACTCGTCTTTGAGCATCTATCAATGTAATAAGAATATTGTTAAGGCAAAGATTACCATTTCGAGGGCATGATGAAAGTGAACCCTCTTTCAATAGAGGAAATTTTATCGAGATATTCAAATCGTTTGCAAATATTAATAGCCAAATTGATAAGGTTGTATTGAAGAATGCTCTAGAGAATAACAAGTTGACATCTCTCGATATACAAAAAGATATTGCAAAAGCATGTGCAATAGAAACTACAAACGCTATTATGAGGAAGCTTGGAGGTACGTTTTTTTTTCTATTGTTTAATGATTCTCGAGATATATCGACTAAAGAACAAATGGCTATTGTATTATGATTTGTTAATGAAAAGAGTCAAGTAGTTGAGCGATTTCTTGCCCTTGTATATGTTTTTGAGACAAGTGCCATATCATTAAAAGCAGCAGTAGAAAAAACATTTTCCAAGCATGGATTGAGCACAACAAGTTTGCGTGGACAAGGTTATGATGGAGCAAGCAATATGAAAGGAGCATTTAATGGACTAAAGACTCTTATATTAAATGAGAATGAGTCTGCATTCATTGTTTTGCACATCAACCCTAATTGGCACTAGTTGTTGTTACTGAACATCATCCAGTAACTGGGTTCTTTTTTTGGAAAATTATTCAGATTGTCAAATTTTTTATCTACTTCTTGCAAAAGATCTGAGCTTATTCGGGAAACAGAATGCATGAGAATTGCTGAAACACTTGAGTTAAGTGAACTTCAAACAAGATGAGGATTAAATCAAGAGATGAGTCTCAAGTGACCTGGTGACACTCGCTAGAATTCTCATTATGATGCTTCAGTCAATTTAGTCAACATGTATCCTTCTGTGATTAAGGCATTAGATTTTATTGCAGAAAATATAAGGAAAATGGGAGGCACTTGAATTGATACATACCGTGCAAAATTTTGAATTTATATTTGGCTTGCATTTGATGTATAAAGTTTTAGGGATAAGTAACTAGGGTTGTTCAACGAGTCGAGCTACTCGAACTCGACTCGTTTAACTCGACTCGTTTGGTTAATTGAGTTGCTTATTTGGTTAAACGAGTCGAGCTCGAGTTAACGAGCCGACTCGATTAGTTAATCGAGTCGAGTTCGAGTTCACTTGAGTGAACTCGTGTAAACTCGACTCGACTCGATTAATAGTTAATGAACCGGTTTTTTAACACAAGTTTAATGAACTCGATTAAAAAAGCGAGTCGAGTTCAAGTTCCCACAAACTTCACTCGAGTAAACTCGGCTCGACTCGGTATCCAGACGCGTGTCATCTCTCGAGCCCCTCCCCCGTTGAGGTCTCCCACCCGACTTACAACCTAGGGAATGACAATGTTATTATATTTTGTCTTTCCTGTTTCAAAAATTTCGATACAGGACTATAAGGAAGACAAATGATATCACACAAATGATAATAGTCTTCCTTTTAGTCTTGTATCGAAATTTTTGAAACAGGAAAGACAAAATATAATAACTTTGTCATTCCCTACGTTTTAAGTCGAGTGGGACGGGTGGGAGACCTCAACGGGGGAGGGACTCGAGCGACGACACGCGTCTGGCGCGTGTTAGGCTTTCATTTTTTGGATTTTGGATCTGAGACCCGACCCGGAACCAGTTTACAACTTCATTCTCGAATCAAATGTATCGAGCTAAATCGGGTTAATCGAGTCGAGCTCGACTTTCAGTAGTCGAGTCGAGCTCGAGCTTGCTGTAAGAAGCTCGACTCGAGCTCGAGTCGAGTTCAAGCTCGACTAATTTTAGTCGAGTCGAGCTCGACTAATTTTAGTCGAGTCGAGCTCGAGCTGGCCAAGCTTGGCTCGAACTCGCTCATGAACAGCCCTAGGCAATGTTATCTGTATCGTACGATACGGACGCGTATCGTACGATACGTATCGTATAGGTCAAGAAAACCTATACGATACACTACTTAAACACGATACGCGTACGTATCGTACGTGTATCGCATGTATCGTGCGATACGGGGGCCGTATCGCACGATACACCCCCCGTATCGCACGATACGGGAGTAAATTGAAAAAGGGGCCGTTGGGCCCCTTTTTTGCGTCTTATTTTGAAACCTGCGCTCCTCTCTCTCTCTTTTCTTGTTTCTTAACGCTGCAAGAGACGTGGGAGGGAGAGATTTTCTCCATTTGCATCAAAATTTGCTGGTAAAGAAGCTTTATTTCTCGTTGTGGGGAGCCTCTGGACGGTGGGAAGCTTGGAGAAAGAGGGTTTTTTGGTTTCTAACACCAAGAAGGTAAGAAATAACTTATGAATTGTGATGTAATCAAATACTCTTCGGCTGCTTAGTATGTTATTTTGATTTTTGAATGTTTGATTTCTTATTTTGGAATGTGTTGTTCATATTCATACTTCATACTTCATATACATGAATGATGAATGTTCCTTTAAATACATTTTTCTTGAGTTTTTTTATTTTTACTTGTTTTTTTTTTAATTTTTCTGATTTTTTTTCTATTTTTTATAATTTTTTAATATTTTTTACAAATTAAAAAATTAATTTTACGATACGTTACGATACATTTACGATACGTTACGATACGGTGTATAGGTCGGCCCGACCGATACACGATACGATACGGCAGTGATAACATTGGCCCTAGGGATAACTGACACACTTTCACAAGCGCTCTAACAAAAAGATCAAAATATTGTAAATGCTATGAATTTGATTTGAGAGATAATGGTTGCGTTGGGACTCTTTTATGACTGAAATTTCTATATTTTGCAATAAATTCGATATATCCATACCTGATTTAGAGGAAATCTATACACTTCAAGTATGACCCAGACGTGTACATGAAAGGATTACATTTTGCATAATTATCGTATTAAAGTATTTTATGTTATTATTTATATGCAACTTCAAGAGTTGAACAGTCGCTTCACTGAGGCAAATATAGAGCTTCTTCTTTCAGTGACATGTTTAAGACCAAAGAATAGTTTTTCTACTTTTGACAAATATAAGTTGATTCGTCTAGCCGAGTTCTATCCTAAAGACTTCAATGGATCAAACTTCTATAGACTGAAAAGTCAATTAGATGTGTATGTTGAAGACAAGAAAACCACTAAAAAGCTTTCAAATTTGAAATCTTTGACTGAGCTATCTAAAATTATGGTAACAACTGAAAAACATAATATTTCCTCTGGTGTATTTCTTAATTAAACTAGCACTAACTTTACCAATTGCAACTGCAAGTGTTGAGAGAGCATTTTCAGCTATGAACATTGTCAAAACTACTACGAGTATGTTTGCCAAGTTGACAGGCCTCACACTGAAATGACTCTGGGACTGAAATGTGAGGTAGAATGGAACGAAGCTTGGACCCTGAAGGATGACCTAGTCTGAGATGCCACTGAAAGGGCGTAGAGTCTGATGTAGAAGAGGTAGCAGCAAGACCCATGGGAGCCGACAAGATGTAGACACCCCATTTTTCATAGCCACCACCAATAGTCTTCCCAGTTTGTAAGTCCTGAAATGAGCATGCACCAGGGTCAAAAATAATGCGACAGTGTAAATCAGTAGTCAATTGTTTAACAGAGAGCAAATTGGAAGGAAACTCAGGAGCGTATAAGACATGTGGAATGGTCATAGACTGAGAAAGCTTCACATCTCCATAACCCAATATAGGTGACATTCTACCATCTGCAATTTTAACATGATGTGGCTGAGAGAATCTATGCAACACAGTGAACAAACCAGGTCTACTGCAGAAATGTCTCGATGCTCCTGAGTCAATAATCCAAGAGATACTTGAATCAGGCGTGGATGTACCCGTAGAGAGAGCTCGATCAATCAAAACAGTGGAAGTTGAAGCCTGTGAGACTCTGTGTGCCAAAAACGGCTCATACTCAGATCTGTCAATGCTAACTGTGACTGTAGATCCAAAAAGCGAGGGATTCCCAGTTCCTTTATAATCATTCCCACCATCTGGTTTGCTAATCTCAGCCATATTAAACACACTAGGGAGCACCAAAACAATTTTGCAGCAGTTTGAACACACAAAAGAACGTCCAACTTATAATTAATCAGTCAAGTAAGGGACTGATCAACAACACAGAACTCAACAATATCACTCGCAGTCGTAGCACCACTGTCACACGTCAAGGGGCTGATCAGCAAAGTAGAGATCAACAATATCACGAGCAGCACCACTGCCACATGCCACTAATGTCACAACGATGATTATGCCAACATCTTCTAAGTATATGTATATTTTTCAAAGTCAGACGTAAGCAGTGATGCCATAAGTTGTGCACAGACTTAATGACAGCCAACAAAAACTTATTTTCAGACAACTTCGGACCTTCCAATGTGACTTCTTCTACAAAAAAAATCAGACTTGCCTGCACGACATTGGTTTCCTCCACATGACTTCAAGAATGCATCGACCTAGGGTTTTAAGAAACCCTAACTTGAGCAAACAAATCTGCCCAAGATGTGAGCAGACTTGCTCACAGAAGTCTGCCCTAGAAAATCAGACGTGAGAGAGTAGAAAGGAAGTACCAATAGATTGTGTAGGTCGCCAAATGTTCATGTTACAGCCGACAGTCTTGAGAGAGAAATGTCCTTAAGAGTCTAAGACATTAACCAATGTAGACTCCCTCACAGCTGTGCTTATAAATTTCTGTTGTTGTTCACAGCTTCAATGTATCCACGTCCAGAGATTGATATATATATATATATTTATCAGATCTGATATGATCCACATTTCAGAACTGATCTTGTAGTCCCACACAGCAACGACCAATGTGATCTGGCCTGAATTTCTTCTTCAACAGCAGCAACTAAGAAGCTTCTGATACAACCCTTTTCAGTCTTCCACATTCCAGATCAGACAGAAAAAGAAAAACTGTTCCACAGCAACTCCCACCCGCAACTTCCACGTAGTTGCTTATGCTGCACTACATCCATGTTAGGAACCTAATCACACATACCTCTCACGTGTGATTAGGTTCCCCTTCCACGCTGTCCACTATTTCTCGATCAGCAGAGAGAAGAGAGAAAGGAAGGGTAGAGAAAGAAAAGGAAAGAAATGGGAAGAGATAGAATAGGAGAAGAGGTCGCCGGAAAATCACATCAGCCGTCACCGGAGAAGGATGGAGATAACCTGCTCTGATACCATGTTGCAAAAGATGGAGAAAAGAGAGGGAACACAAGAGAAGAGAACGAGAGGGAGAGAGAGAGAGTGAGAACAAACTAACGTGCCTTCATTGCTAACCCTATTCTCTTATTTAAAGAGAGAATAGGGGTCGGCTATTGTCTTTACACAAGAGAGACACAAAAAGATATAAATGACTAAAGAAGACTCTAACTTTTAAATAATCAGAAAACTACCACACTTAAATATAAACTTCCTAATTTCAACAGTTTTTTGACTTGCTTTTTGAGGCCAATTGTAAAATTGTTTATAACTAGTCATTTCATTTACTTTTTGATGTTAATTGTAAATTTGTTCATAACTATAGTCATTACTTGTTTTATGCCATTGGCCACATGTATTTTTGTTCATGACTATAGTTTTTTGACTTGCTTTTTGAGGCCAATTGTAAAATTGTTTATAACTATAGTCATTTCATTCACTTTTTTATGTTAATTGTAATTTTGTCCATAACTATAGTCATTTCATTTACTTTTTCATTTGCTTGTTGGGACCAATTGTAAGTTTGTTCATAACTATGATTATTTGCTTTATTTTTAAAACAACATATATCTAAATTTGAAATTTTTTTTACATATTATGTACTAGTGCCCGACAGCCAAAAATTCTGGCTCCACCATGCACACGAGTTTACAATGTCATTTACGATTTCTTTTTGTAAGTCTGTCATCTTCAGACCTTCTTTAGACCTTTTGTTTTGTTTATATTGACATTTATCTAATAGTGCATAACTTTGCTTTTTTAGTTAAATGCAATTATATTTTTTCTTGTTTTTTATCATACATATAATGTTATATGAAAATGCAAAATTAGATGTTTACAGCGTGAAACTTAAAGAACATTAAACTATGATGTAAAAACTTTGTTTATTGTAATTAATAAAGAAAACTATTCAAGGGAGAAATGGAGGTACAATCGAATTCTAGGTTAACATGGACTAACTTATTATAGAGAGAGAGATATGTACAATGTTAAGTTGTTATAAATAGTAAAAAAATCATTTAGGGCAGAGGGAAAGATGTGCAATCAACTTCTAGATTACGGCTGATCAACCAACTATTCAAGATTGACTAACTAATTAGAGAAAGCACAGAGAGAGAGAGAGAGAGAGAGAGAGACTATTCAATCAAAATCAATGGTGTTATGGCTTTATTGTGAGCTAGGCTAAATCATTTTCCTTTTTTTCCTTCATACAACTAATTAAACATGACTTTTGACAATTTCTTTTCTTTGCTATCGTTTCATATCTAGATAGACTTTTATAATAGTTTTTCCTTCTTTTTCCTTTCCTTTTGCTCCCACCATTAATACCCTCACTTTCTTTAAATCTTTTCCTTTCTATTCATCAAAGCATAGTTTTAAAGAATGCTTAACTCTTGTGCTGCCAATTTAGACATATCAATCCTGTGGGACTCCAAATATCATTACTTAAAAATGGCACACTAGCCAAAAAAAATCATATTAAATTATTAATAACTTCAAAAGCAACCTCATATATTCTAATGCAAACTAAAACAAATTAAAAACCGATTCAGTAATTAGCTTTGAAATTAAGGCTTCAAAATCATGTTAATAAACTAAAAACTAAAGCAGGATGAATGCCCAATAAATTCCTTTAAGGCCTCAACTAAAATGCCCTAACCTAGATAACGAGAATAAAATTATAAAAGGATGTACACCTACAATATGCAGTTGTTAATGGGTGGGGATTTTACACAGTTACCACTAGGTATTTGCTTCCTTCTCACACCTGTTGCGTGATTCCTAGGTTGAAAAACATTGTGCTGTTCCATACATTTGAGCAGAATAAATAATTTGCCAAGTTGTCTGGCTATCCTCTTTTCCATCTTCATCCTCCTGAGGCAGATGAACAAGTTTAAAGCAACAAAGAAAATGCTCCCAAATGAAAGAAAATTTCCACAATTCAATAACAAAAAGAAAGGCTATTTATCAATCAAGAGTCAAATTCAAGGCTATTTATCAATCAAGAGTCAAATTCTGAACCAATAGAATGCATGAAAATTTCCATGGTTCAATGCAAGACAAGGTTATTTCATAATTAAAGAAACAAAGAAAATGCTCCCAAAATGAAAGAAAAAATCTACAATTCAATAACAAAAAAAGGCTACTTAACAATCAAGGATCAAATTCTGAACCAATAGAATGTACGAAAATTTCCATGGTTCAATGCAAGACAAGGTTATTTAATAATTAAGTTACAAATTTCAGGTTCCACACTTGAATAGCGAAAAAGGCTATTCAACAACCAATCAATAAATGGAACAAAACTGGTAAATGAAATGCTGAACGCTGATTGTTTGCATTTACCCACACAAATCGATATCATTAGAAATAAGCAACCTCGCTTGTTGCCCGTCACTGATCAGTAAAATACACCAATTGGCTAATAATGACTATATATACAATCGAGAAAGACAGAGGTTCGAATAGGGGGGAACACAGACCTAAAAGAACAAACCCCAACAGGCATAAAAGCCAAAAAAGGGAAATAAACGACCATGAAAAATGCAACCTAGAGTTTGCCACTGCAAAAGAGAGTCATGCACTTTAACAAATTACCTCGAAGGAAGTCTCCGGTGCTGTTCTCAGACATTTTTCCTCGTTGATTCTTCATTTCTCATGAGGTTCTGAAGCTCGCATTTGCTCGTCATGTTGAGGTTAAGGCAAAAATTCAAGTCCATGATTAACGGGCCCTACCAATCACCAGCCATAGACCGCTAAGATCTCCAAGTTGGGATAAAAAAACAGAGTTCAGAAGGATCGGAGGGATAGGAACAGATGACAATGTATGGTAGCAACAAATGGTTCATCACGAGGCACGGAGTCTGCGTTCTAACGCCCAAAAATGGTAGCATGAATGTCGGGGAGAGAGAGAACCTAAGAGCAAACATCAGTAGAGGTTGCGTCCTCCTTAACGCACTTAAAACCCCAAGTCCAAGCCCGAGAGAGACTAAGAGAGACAGACAGAGAGACGATGTAATGGAAAGTATATTAATAGCAAAACGAGGTAACAAGCTGTTACCAAGTACAGAAGCGGCAGAGGAGAAAAAAGAAGGAAATACACGCACAAGAGGAAGAGGATGAAGGAGAAAGAGAAGAACCGGGGGGGGAGGGGCGGGAGGAGAGAGAGAGAGTGAGAGAGAGGGCTAGTTTGGCCCAGGGAGAAGACGGCGGCCAATACAGATATATGTAGAGAGAGAGAGAGAGAGAGAGAGAGAGAGAGGCGAGCTCGGCCACCGTACCAAAATGCCGTTGTGTCTTTCAGAGAGAGAGAGAGAGGGAGAGCCCCCATCAGTCATCACCCATGGCTGTATCCAAATGCCGTTACTATTACCTCTGCTTCTCACACGATAACAACTTGTTGTCACGTAGATCGGAAAATAAATTAGCAAACGGCTAAAATATAGTCTCGGATGAAGAACTTTCATTCATTATCATAATTAAAATGGCAGCAGCTAAATTCAACGGTAAGAAGAAGTTATCATAATAAGTTTCATTGAGTTGATCAATAGACAAAGTTCGTGCTAGTTAAACTTGCACCCAGAGAGTTTGCTCTTACATGAACATCAACAAGAATTACAAGGCGAGAGCTTAATGGTTCGGATTCAGATACTGCTCCATTATCCATTCAAAAATAATCCTATAATTTAGATTCATGTCGCTTTGGAATCTGGATCAAGATGCCCATATGCACTTGCTCCTTTATTTATAACGCATTAGTGCTTAATGTGTCGTATTTGTATGGAGTTATTTGAAGGATCCAAATCTTCTTAGATTTGTTCTAATTGTAAACCTAAAGCGAATATATGCGAGTCCGCGTTAAACCCCCGAAAGAGAAAATAAACAAAACTGAGAACAACTGACGTTTGTCAAACGTGTTGCACACTAAACAATTTCCATTATGACATTCCTGCTCTATAAGCATCCCATTTCCCATTATTAGGATCCTTACGTGTTGTTTCCAATACGAAATATTTTGTAAGTATTTTATGAATCTTTCCTAAAGATTGAGGTAGATCCATAAACACTGAGTTCCAGCATTGTATGAATCTGCACCAAATGAAACACTTTGCGACTGTTATAACTGCCAAACGATTTTTTTGGAGGTAGTTTGGCAGCATGAGTATTTTGTGTGTGTCTGGTAAATCTGATTGAGGCAAGTTCATGAAACAAAAGCTCTAGTATTCCATGAACATGCGCTAATTTTGGGCGCATATTCATGAAAAAGTTATAAAGTGTTTATACTGCTAAACAACCCATGAGAGAACTAGTTTTTTTAACTTTTATTTATGAGAAACATCTTCCACATAAAATTTTTATGACCATGCATTATACCTTCAAGGTTCTACCACAGTAAACATATGATACATCCTTTAACTCAAATATCACGCTTACAGACTTTTGTAGCCTATAGAAATAATACACTAGAGTATGACACAGACCAAGAAATTGGAACCTTGGATCCCTTGAGTGCGAGCCACCTTGCTGTTCAGTTGTGCTACGTCTCTTGAGGCTCCTTAAAACCTAATTTACAAAACCCTAAAACTGTATCAGTCCAAGGGCGATCACTGAGAAAGTCTGCAAACAAGTTGAATCTGGATCAGCTAGAAAGAAATGTCCAAATCCATAGTTGTGTCATTTGCACCCACTAGGCCTGGTCAGGGTCAACAGGCTCAATAGGTCCTTTGCACTTACTATATTGCATCAAGCTGGACCTGGGCCAATATGGACCTAAACCCAAGTTGGCATGCCTTACATGGACTTAAATTTCTATACAGAGTTGGGCTTCATGTATTTATGTTGGAGAATGTTGAATTGGATTGTACTCTAGCATGCCTTGTCAAACTTTATTTGCTTTTGAGATTGAAAGGAAAAAGATTCTGTTTTCACTCCTTATGGCTCCATTGCTTCCACCCTATTTGATGAAAAGTACTATGCAACGTGGATTTTTTCAAGTTTGTACGGTTTTCCCTTGCAGCATCAAACATAAGGAATTTTACCATGTGTTTTTCATTGAATTCAAAAAAAAATCCCATGTAAAAAAAGTTGGACCTCTCTAAGTCCGACCTTTTTCCAAAAAAAAATATTCCTTCCGTACATTGATAATTTTACCATGCACAAAACTTAGTGTGTATCAAATGAGGCCTTAATGGAGAGAAATTGGATATAATTACTTTTCTTATTAAATTATGAATATTATAAAATTAAAAGCTGTATGCTAAGAGATGTCCCCTAAAGATAATGCTTCCCTTCGACTTAGGGGTGTCAACGGATCTAAATCGAATCAAATGTATAATTTACCATATCTATTTTTTGGATATCTATATATTTGGATCCGAATTCAAATGAAGAAAAATCTATATCATACCCAAATTTGAAATCTGAATTCATAATTTGAATTCATTCAGAATATGATTCTTGGATTACGTGAATCTGAATTTGTGTTTTAAACCAAATCGAAACATTGAGTATAAGATATTTATTTAAAACTATATCTGATCCAAATGTGGTCAATATTTACATGTCCGAATCAGAATCTAATCGGACATCATTTCTTATATCCGAATCCGATGTCACATTTTTGTCCACATGTAATATGTTTTTATATGTTTCGGTCAGGTATTGGATCTAAATCGGTTTTTATTGACATCCGAACTTCGACCTGCTCTTCCAGTATGTTTGATTTCTTGTGTCCAGGACACCAAGAAGTAAAAAAACGGTCTTAGAACTGGATCCTCCACTTTAACATAGAGTGTATGTTTCACAGCATGTAAATCCGGAAGCCATTATGCTATTTTATATGTTGTGCAGGGAATGCATGCAATATTTGTATTATTTCGCGGACAGCAAAACAAACAACTTATATATGTGACTCCAAGCTTTTGGTGTAAGAGAAATAAGAAAAACATCAATAAAAAGATATTTTGGTATCAAAGCTACTATTATAAAGTATTCATTACATGAAACTTGTTTATTGAATCAACAAAACAAAGCAATTAGGCATGAACCTTCTTTCAGCATTCATAAACATGCCTCAATAGTTAAGTTCATAATATCTATTACCAGTGGCGGAGCCAGAAAAGTTTTCTGGAGGGGGCACCCATTCATAGCCCTTCACATACGAAGGAACACTCACATATAGGACAAAACAAATATTTGAAGATACTAACGTAAAAATAAATAAACATTGAGGGATGTTTGGCGAAGCTTTGATCTCCTCATTTGTCAAGCGCGATTCAGATCGCCAAACAAAAATCCTTCGTAAATTAGACAAATTTGAAAACTGAGATTCACTATTGGAAAAATCATATACGTTAAGTGCTATCAGATTCACCGCTTCTTCTTAAGTTCCTACAAATAGTTAAGAAAAGAAACAAAGAAGCATAGCAGGAGGAGCAAAGGCGGAGGAGACGGAAGCGAAGAGCTGCGCGAAACAGAGAGATTAATTTAGTGAAAGCAAGCTGGAGGCAGAGGAAAGTGATGGGGCGCGACCCAAGTGGAAGGTATCGAGTTCTATCGAACTCATCCTCATGAAAGAGTAGAAGCAGAGCATGTGCTGTCAAGCACAGAGAACACATCAGAAGACAGAAATTAACATGACATGCCTTTTCAGATGCAAAGTCGAGATCTTTTTCTTTTCCTCTTATGAAAGTAAGAGTAGATTCATAAATAAATAAGTGGCGAACTCAGAAAAATTTTTGGTTGTAGGACGCTAATATATACTGATTCAAATTTTAGATCATGAAAATTAAAGATCTTATAGTCGAGATTTGAGAGGCACCAACATGTAACAAACTAAATCAAGTGATTGTTCTAATATGTAAATGGACTAAATGCTTGGTTCATTCACTGTCATAAATGGTGTTCACGTTTTCTTAGTTAACCTGTACTGTAAATCTAAAATTTGAAATAGAACTTGAAAATCAAATTAGGCACGATTAAGGCATCTAAAGCTTGACATGAGAACAACAAAGCATATTGAAAAAAAAAAAAAAAACTAAGTAATGCGTAAACGAATATAAAGAAAATCATATAAAAGCAAAAAATAATTAGAACAATTGAACAAACATAAAATAAAACTAGTGAAATTCAAATATATATATGAATCTATATATATCTATCTTGGGCTGGTGTGGGCAAGCGCCCACCCCAGCCCCACGCTGGCTCCGCCACTGTCTATTACCACCCAATATTATGTAATTTTGAAAGATGTTTGCTGCTTTCACAAGTATCATACTATCAGTTAAGGCTGCACACGAGCTCAGCTAGCTCAGTTCGAACTCGAGTCGAGTTTTATAGAACATGCTCGAGGTTGACTCAACAATAGAGCATCGAGCTCGACCTGTTTATTCTTTTAACTCGTTTAGTTGCTACTTGCTTAGCTATTCTCTCATTATACTGTAAAATTTCCTTATGTAGACGAGCGGAGTCAAGATTTTACAACTTAAACTCAACTCATTAAACATTTTGAGCATCCATTTGAACTCGAGCTCAACTCATTGTGCAGCCCTACCATCAATAGCAATATTGAACTTATGATCTTTATGCACAATTGTAATTCCAAATAGGTGTCCAAACTTTATTCAATCAAGTGAAAATATATTGTATGTAAATTTACTTCCACATTCAAACAAAGGCACGTCTTATTCGTACCAAGTCATCCAACAACCAAATTTATATTCACGTTATGAAATGTGCATGAATTGACACCAACATGAACCTACTCACCGACAATAGAGTTGGAACAAAAGAATGCACACAAACAAGCTTGTCTTAACCCAAATTACATAACTTGACTTAACAATTTAAGTACTTTATTCTTGCATTCCCAGGCATGCTCATATTAGAAATACACTTTTAAGTATCTCCCTCTTTCTCTCTCTCCATCTCTCTCTCTCTCTCTCTATATATATATATATATATATATATATATATATATATATAACAACATTCAGAATGGCAATGTATCAAATCACGCGCTACCAGCTCAACCAGATATGCTATTTTTTTTAGTGGAGCAAATTAAGAAGCGTTATATCTTTTATTAATTGCAAATTTTTAGAAGTTACGTGTAGATTCTTTACCTCAGGTCAGTTCAAGAAAGGTTTTTATTCTCTTACTATTTCGCTTATTTTTTATTTGTACCATTCCTTTCTCAAACCATTTTCTCTTCCTCACGAATAATCGACTAAAAAAGACCAAAAGAAATTTGAACATCGAGTTTCGTTTCGATATTGGGTCTACTAATTTCCGCAATTTTATAATGTTTTGTACTAAATTTATAGATTAATTAAGTGACTACACTTTAAAACATTGGTTTGAACAATTTGGTAGTAAAAACAAAAAACAATTAGACATATATGATCTGCATAATATACTTTAAGAAACAACAAATTTTAATCAATCTACAAGTAAAAAAGGACATCCACGATCAATCGCTAAAAATGTGTCAAATTGTTACTTATATTATTTTCAAAAGTTAAATTTTATAGAATAATTTTTAACAATAAAATTCTAATGAATCTGTCTATATACTACTAGATTAAGAAAGAAGTGTTTATTGGAGTAGATCAAGACCCACAAAAACTTGAATGTTTTCTAGTTAAATATAATATAAAATATATGTAAGCAAGATAAGCCCCAAAAAACAAAAGGCAGAAAGAAGAAAAAGGTCAATTCATTAAAGGTTGAGGGTAAGATCCGCATTTTAGTTAGATAGAAAATGAAACCCAAAAAAGGCGTTTGAGTTATATTCGTTCCCTTCGCCTCATCGTTCTCAAACGAACCCGACGTTCCATTCCCATGGTCTTCCCTCTCCCGCTCTCCGTCTAGGGTTTATGGTTCAAACCCTAAAATAAGCGAACAATCTCGGCCTGAAAATTTCTCCATTTCCTGGTGAATTGCTCAGCGTTCGATCGATTGTTTCCTTCTCTGAAAGGTACGCTTGCTTTTATCGTTCTGGCTTTGCTTTCGCGATTTTTCTCCTTGTCTTCCTTTCCCACTGGTCTCGTGGTTCTTTTCAAGGAACGGATAAAAGAATGACGCTTCATCTTGTACTTTTTGCGTCTGTTCCTTCATTCTATGACTCAGGGTTCAGGTTTACGTGTTTCTTTGGGAGAACGGGTCGAACATGAATTCTGTTGGAGTTTCTCGACGAAGAATTTGTTATGGAACTCTGTATTTTAGTAGAAATTAGACATATTTTGCTTAAGGGGTGGAAATAACTGTTTTTGCGATGCAATACTAAGAGGGTGAGTCTCTTGGTTATGGTCTTTTCGTTACAAGTTAGAATTTGGTGATTTCAACTAATAGTCACCTGTACCAATAAGGAGTAATATGGTGATTCTTTTGTTTATTGTGTAGAGAACTCGTATTTCCCTCGTTCGATGTCTTCTTCTACCGGGAAGATGGAAAGGAAATATTGAATGGAATTACCACTGGGGTTTAGATTTGCATTTAGGATGTGGCACTTGCATGTGTGGATTGCCAAATTGTGGATTGTTTGATGCTTTTAGTTTCATAAATCCTGCAATCTGAAATGTACGGACCAGGGAGTTACAGTAACCAGTTCAGGCCTGGCCCTCCTGTGCCGCCACCCACCTCATTCCATCATGCACTTCCGCCACCCCCACCTGGTCAACAGGCCCTACCACCACCACCGGTATCTGGTCAGCAAACCCCTCTGCCACCCACAACCAGTCACCAAGCTCCATTACCACCACCACCACCACCTAGTCACCATGTCCATCCACCATCTCTGCCTGGAAATCACCCCCCTCCACCGCCGCCACATGGCCAAACCCACCCATCCTACCATCATGGTCCGCATTCCTCTCTGCCGCCTCCAATTCATCAAGCTCCCACGGCTGTCTCCTCATCTACTATCATCCAACATGGCCCTTCTGTGCCTGGTCCGGCTGTTCACCTTGGGCCTTCACCTCCTTCAGTTCAACATATTATGCCGCCGGCTGTTCACATGCCTGCTCCCCAAGTGATGATAAACATGGGTCAATCTTATGCATCTCCACAGATGGCTCATGGGGCACCCATGATACCTTCCCCATATCCTGGTTCTCAGCATCATCCTCCATATCCTCCATCCATCACAGCTCATCATGGTCCACCACCTCCTCCTCCAGCCGCAAATTCTCTAAACGTGCCTGCACCTCAACCTTCTTCTCATAGGCCTATGCTATATAGATCACCTTCTGTTCCATTTCCTCCTCCGCCATCTTTTTCTGTTACACCCACAACATTTATGTCTTATACGTGTACCCCTGTGATGGATATACATTCTACATCTTCTGTGCCTCCACCACCACCTCCTCCTCTGCCACCATCACCACCTCCACTGCCTCCTCCACCCCCACCTCCTTCTTCATCTCCACTAGCTCTTCCACCAGACGCTTTTGACCCACCACTTCTTGATACCTCAAAGCATGTCATGGGAAATAACCAAGCCTTGGACAGTGAACTGGATAATGCTTGTGCTGCTAAGCCAGTTCAGACAGAGGACTTGGAAGAGAGGCTTACAATCACTTCTGATGATCCATCGGCCTCTTTGGAATTAAAAAGTGATACATGTCCTTCTAGTGGTTGGCCAAATGAAGAAGGCCGCATGCATGGGCACAAAACCGCAGTAAAGGATGCTGGTCAAGAAATGAAATGTGCTGACGAATCACTGAAAGACGTAGAAGCTTCAGAAGCATCACCACCATCTAGAGGCTTGACTAATAAGGAAAACTCTATGTCCCCTGCAGTATCAGACATGGATATGGAAGGTTAGAACAAACAATCTTCTCAAATTTGTTTCTCATTCTTCACTAATTCTTAATGTTGCTATATTTTTTACTTTCTTTTTTCAAAGTGGTGGAAGTTGCATTTTCAAAATTTAAAATGGACCAGCTGTTTTGGTTTAATCAGATCTATGTCTCCTAGCCTACCTGTGTTGTTTTACTTTTCCATTTGTTATTATGTCACTAGGGCCGTGGAAGAAGTACTTTGATAGCTTCTCACAGTAGTGTTTATAGGTACGGTCAGATACTTGGCTTGCACATACTTCGTAGGTCCTGTTTGAGTTCAGTGTGTCATCTGGTCTGCTTGACATTGGCAGGATTCCTGTTATGCTGATTTATGGCACTCTGTAGACCACCTCTAGCGAGGTGTTCTGATTCTTTGAACTTTCGATGTTTTTAAAGTGGTTCACCTCTACGGTTTTGAATCTGTAATGGATATTTTACAGAAATTGAGAACCACAAGACCTCTGATGGTAGGCAATTCACTTCCCACTTGATCCACCTCTTTTACAAATTCCAAGCTTGAGACTACTCAGGTTTTGATCCCAGATTGTTGAGCAGGTTTGGAGGAGCCATCTTTTGTAAATTTTAACATCGATGTAATTGTGAGTCATTAAGTTTATTCTTTGTGCATCTGTAGGTAGGTTCACATATCTTTTATTGTCATATGATGTAAGCAATTCAAATTTATGCATATTTATGTCTTTGAAACATTGTAAAAAAAACGCGTTTTATTCGAAAAAAAAGCGTATAAAATGTGAAAAACAAGTCAGCCGTATAAAACATGAAAAAAACATGTTTTTTTTTAAAAAAATGCCAAAAAGAAAACAAGTATAATACCCGTATAATACCCATATTATACGTATTATACCTGTTTTTTCCCTTTTTTGCCGTTTTTTTTTTCATTTTTTATAATTTTCAAAATTTATTAAATGTTTTAAATTTTTTAAAAATTTGCCGAGATATTCCCGAGATATACAACTTTGCCGTATTATATCCGAGAAATTCCTCGTCGTATAATACCCGTACGCGTTTTTTGTGACAATGCAGTTTGAAATATCTCATATTTTATGTTAAGAGAGATTTTTAGGGGAATCTGTCATAATATCTGGAGATCTATTAACTGATTGCTATAGTATTGTCATATTGCTTTTCCAGTTGCATATTGGTAGCTTTTCTAAGGTGCTATCTGCTTTATCATTCAAACGTGTAGCATGCTGGCATAGTTGCCCTAGTCATGCTTGTGGTCTTGTGTACTCTGTTTCTCAGCTGTAGAGCAAGAGGTGCATAAGGATTGAAAACAATTTTCTTGCACCTATTGTTGTCTTTTGTACGTAGATTGAGAAACAAAATCTTTTAACATTGTCAATATACTTTATCTATGGCTGTAGCGTAATTAGACGATCCTTCAACATCATTGTTTTTTTCCACTGGACGAGAAGTTAGAAGGTCTCAGCCTATACTCTACTATACACTGTGTGGGGGTCCTAACTTAGATATTCTGATCAACTTCCTAAACTTCTTTACTCAAAATCCACATCTCATAAATGTTTTGTGATCAGTGGAATTTCATGGAGGCACATTTTAGCAATAATTGTTGATTTGTGATTTGACTACTGAAACATTGACCTAGAATTACCTATTTTGGAAACATTCTTCATTCTTGTTTTTTGGGGTTCATCATGTACTGTACGAAAGTACAAGAAGCTGCCTTTCCAAGTGCAAGAAATATTTTCTTTATTGATATATTGATATTTCCTACCTTTTTCTACATAATTTTCCAGATGATGTATATTCCCCTACCAAGCACTATTCAAATAATCAGTTGGTACAAGGTATAGAAGTGCAGTCAGTCCCGAGTTCCAATAAGCATCTCCTATATGAAGAGAAGTTGTATGCTCCTGAAAGTCCAACAGAACACTCACCATTCCAGAAGTCCTCCCTTCAGGTGGAAGCATTGGGAGCATTATCAAGATTGAAACAAGAGAAAGGTCATCGATGATCACATATTTGGTCTCTTTTTTATTCCTTTGACAATCATAACATGTTTTATGATGGAACATATTCATTGGTGCACTTGTTTCTACTTAAGTCGATTGCAGTTCTTGTCTTTTTACTTAAAATTGACAAGACAACCTTTGCTCTTTTTTCTGAAGCTCTGAATTCCTTGGAAGTTATTCAGGAAGGCAAAATGTTGTAGTCTTGTAGGTGTATGTATAATGGTTTTCCCAATGGGTGCTGCATGTCTACATACATTTGTAGAACTTCTTCAGGCACCTTTTGAAAAAAATTGGGATAAGATTCTTTGACTAGTCTTTTTCTTTGTTATTTTCAGTATGATTCTTTGACTGGTTTTTTTCTTTGCTTTCCGATACTTGAAAGTTTGAAACTACTATACACGGTACAGTTACATTTGCTTGTCATAATGGCTGATGAAGAAAGAAATTGCTTTAGTAATTTAGTGGTGCTTTCTTTGTTGTCTTCATGAAAGATTCTCTTATGTTTTCTAGCAGGTTCATCAGGAAAACCATTTTTGCTCCTACTGTTTGAATTCTAATCTGGGTCACCTTCCTCCTTTATTTCAGGCGACCAATTTTTTTCACCTGGACCGGATTTTGATGACGTTAGCTCTGATGGGGATTCACCTCGAGCCACTGATGAAAACCTCAGTGGAAGTGTTCATGAGTTTACCAGGCCAGTTCCTGAACATCCTACTCTACCAAGAGTCCGTGAGTCGAAATCATCTATTGAAGAGGTGACCTCCTTCAGGCTGTTGACAGAATATGCCTCTGATGACAGCAGCGATGAAGACATTAAACCTAGAATGAATCCTGACAATGTTTCCCCAAAAGTCATTCGAACCCCTAAGGAACACCAGAATTCCAATAGTTCTTGTCTGCAGCCGCCCTCAAAATCCAATTCTGGAGAAGTTTCTGAGGCTAAGGTTGTTTGTACTTCTGGAATACAGTCTACTCAACCTGGTGTCTCTGCCTTCCCATCCAAATTTAATAGCAATCAAGGAGATACTGAAGGCTTTGAATGCTCAATAGCAGAAAGAGTAGGAGACTATCCCACTGTTGACAGTTCTGAGCCTCTGAAAGGAATGAAGAACAAAGAACTGTCTTCCTTTTATGAAGAGGTTGCAAAGGATGCCATTGCTGTGCAAGTTGATGATGCTAAAATTGAATTTGACTCTTCTTCTGGAGACAGGTCCCATCAGGACAACGATCCACAGCATGTTCCTACTACTGTGAACGTGGATGAGTTTGGGAGACTGATAAGAGAAGGCATGAGCGATAGTGAGTCTGATGGAGAAGGTCCTTATAGTGGAAGGCAGGGAAGGAGGAGGAGGAGGAGTCATAGCCGCAGCCGATCACCTAAGGAAGGCAGATGGAGGAGGAGAAGTCGCAGCCCAAGGAGGCGGAGGGACAAAAGGAGCCGTTCACGCAGGTGCATGATTGCGGCGTTGCTTTTCAGCAGCTCTTTTCATTTCTTACACATGTTACATTGTAACAGTGGACCTCTGGTTCCGGAGTTTTTTTTTTTTCTTAGGAGATTTTGATTTTTTAAATTTCTACTTTCAGCTGGTCTCCAAAGAAGCAAAGGAACAGAAGTAAGTCTCCATCTGCAAGGCGTGTAGGAAACCTTGGTGGTGAAAAAACGTGGAGAGATAGGGGTCAAGCACCTGTGTGTTTCAATTTTATTCGTGGTAGGTGCTTCCGTGGTGCATCGTGTAGGTTCCTTCATCGTGACTCTGCAGCTGATGACTCTTCGAAACGGTACAATAGCAAAGGGTATCAACATTATGAGAAACATCAAGAGGCAAGGGATTTTGCTGGACATGGTAATCCTTGGGTTAAAGCGGACATACAGGAGCCTAAACATTTTGATACAAGGATATCCTCTGTTGAATATGATGCAGCATTTAGTAAGAAAGAGAATGATAAAGAGGGAAGTGTCTGTGGAGACGTGCCATCAGGTGCTGTTATGTCACTATCGACAACACCCACTTTATGTGCTGACTCAGCAACAGATGATGTTCCTCTACCTGCAAAGGAAGATGACCAGTTGACAAATGTTGATGCTGCCCAAAGAATGGATCAACCTCTAGTTTCTCAGGGGTTGGAAGATTCAGAAAGAACACAGGTGTCTGTGGAAGGGAATATCCGTTCACCAAAAGAAAAAAGCCCTCAACGTTTTGATAGAAGCTCTGTCTTGTCAACTTCCTTGGTTGGCATTTCTTTTTCACAGCCTACACCTGTTTCTGGACAGAGAAGCATACCTGCTGAATCACAGATGAGTGCACCACCTAATCCACCTGAGAGTCCAGCAAAGCATTCTCCCAAAATTGGAGACAAATCTAATGAACCAGCAAGTGCTGAACCTGTGGTATCTTGCCTTCAATCTACACAGGATTTGATGCCAAAACCTTATCCTGCTCAAGTTTCTCCCAGCTCATCTTTTGCCAAAGAGGCTAATGCAACAGAATCATTTCCTGGTCATTCTCCTGTCAGTCAGTTAGTTGGGACTGAGAGTCTTGGGCCTGAGCTATTACCTAAAAGAGATCTTCATTTATCTTCCGTTTCAGATGATCCAAAATTTCATCCTTCTGTGGCCGTGACATCCCAAGCTTTTGCTACAGGGTCTTTAAGCCTGCAGCTTCCACCTGCCCCAGCTAGTCAGTACCAATTTCTACCACTGTCACAAGCACCAGCATCTTTTCTGCCACAATCTCTTCAACAAAGGCTTCCCATCTATCCTGGTGATGCAAGGCCGTTGCCTTCAAGTTTTCCTAGGCCACCTCAGAGTGACCTTTCCTTACCAACATATGTGAATGAGTTACATCCTAGAGCCACTGTCCAGGCCCCTGATTTTCGACCTCCTTATCACCAAACTGCTGGACTTTCAAGGAATGAATTTCTTTTGCAGCCACTAGGGAGGCCATACCCGTCTGAAGAACCAATGCAGCTCCAGCAGCTTGATCTCTATCTGCAGGCACCACATCCATTTGGTGAGCCTCATAGGCCACTGCTGCAGACAGAAGACATGAAGCATCAGACATTTCCTTTGGAGAAGGCAAGAGATCAATCACTTGGGAGCGAAATAAATGTCTCAAAAAATGTACAACAGGATCGAGTTCTGCATCCATTGGATTCTGAAAGCCTCCTGGCACAACCTGGTCCTCACCAACATTTTCATCCAAACAAAGATCCCTTTCATGATGACCTGTTTCGAAGGGTTGGTCCTCAATTGCCAGGGCAAAGTTTCAATTTGCCTGGTTCTATCAGTCAGGCCAACTTCCGTCACCCATTTGTTTCTCGAGATTCACATTTATCTTTTGATACTTATTCTAGAGAAGGGGATTCATGGCATCCAAGAGGTCATTCTGGTCTGCAGTTACACAATTTACCAAAAGAAGAAATTCCACCTAGAGCCTTTACAAGAGAAGGTGTTGAAGGTTCTTCGTCTTTCAGAGATTTGTCCACTTTTCAGCAGCCATCAGTTGCTAGCAGCTTTTCATTGCTTCAGGTTGGTGGTGCTTCTCTATTATCAGCACCTATGAGTAGTACGAAACCTCTGGCTTTTGCAGGCCATTCTGAGAGTTTCCGACCAAGCACTAGGTCGTCTCTTCTGTCAGGTATTGGGTCATCACAGGTGCCAACAACTCATTACAATCCATTTGCATCTACATTTGAGGAGAAACCAAGCAAATTCCAACCTCAGTTTGATTTAAGCCATTTACCTATTGGCGGACAAATGGGTGGTAGTCTTGGGTCAAGACCTCTGAGCATGCAATCAGCATCAGGGGACCAGTATGATCCACTTTTTGACAGCATTGAACCTTCTAAAAGAGACACAAGCAAGTACAGTAATATTCCAGATCTTGAAGCAAGTGTCAATGCTGTCACAAGGTCTGCCGCTGCTCGAGCTTCTCTGGAATCAGATTTTGTTTCTCGGCTTGGCAGCAACAGCCATAAGCTTTTGGATGTGGAAGAAAACAATAAACAAAAGGGTATTGAAGCTACCATAATCAAGCCACCTGAGAATGATGAATTTGGAGAAGCTACATTGGATGCGGAGGTAGGTGCTGTGGAGAATGCTAGCCCAAGGCTTGGGGACGAGAACTGGAGCCCTGGTAACCCAATAGATATGGCAAATACAGGTGCAGGTGAAATAGAGATTGATCAAGTCCAGACACCTGGAAAGAGCAAAAAGAGCAAGGATTCTCGTTCAATGAAGCTTTTTAAGATAGCCATTGCAGAGTTTGTCAAGGATGTGCTGAAGCCATCATGGCGACAGGGAAACATGAGCAAAGAAGCATTCAAAACGATTGTAAAAAAGACTGTTGATAAGGTGTCTGGAGCAATGAAAAGCCATCAGATTCCAAAATCAAAAACTAAGATTGATCAGTATGTTGAGTCGTCACAACGCAAGTTGACAAAACTGGTCATGGTAGGTGCTTCCGACTTATCTTACTTGCTTGCTCAGTTTGTGTTTTTTTATTAGTGGGTTTAGTATGTTGCTACTTCTGATTAATTTACAGGGTTATGTGGACAAATATGTGAAAGCATGAATGGTGGCACTGTCTACCAGAGTTCTTGTGGGAGATGGTAAGATCTTTTATGTGTTGACCCTAGTCTTTGTGCATATATATATATATAACATGTCCTTGTTTGTACATTTAACAGTACATACACGTGGATTGGGGCCCATACACATATGCTCACATAACTTGGTGATTATGTGATACAGGTTATATGCAGACAGATTGAGAAGAACCGGGACAGTCAAACTGCATGGTTGTATTCTTCTCGAGATAGTGTCTTCACTTTCAGGAATATGAAAGACATTTGGAATAACCGACCTTGCTAGGAGGATGCTTCTGAAACATGCATGTGAGAGGTGCACTTTGTGTTGCTTTATCCTTGTCAACTCTTTCTGCTTGATCAACTTGTGGAAGTTGCTCTGAAGTATTTAATCCTCGATGGTATTTCTCATAATGGCTAAAATTTTCTTGTACGACTGCCAGAGTTGTTCTGTACTCTAATTTTTCCAGTTGTGAAAATTTGTATTTTTGGGCACCTTTTTTTTCCAGATTTTGTATATAATAACTTCTTTTTCATGGTTATTGTACAGGTATCTCCCGTAAATTTAAGTTTTGGTGTAATGTAGGACAGGGACTGTATTTGTCGTCGGCGAAGAAATATCATTATGCAGCAAAGATTGACCGTATAAGATTTACATTTTGTTTCACTGAGGAACATTGAAAGGAAGCCCTAGAGGATTATTATCATTTGTTTTCGAAGGACAAGAATCATTTGTAGGCGATGTTGGCATCAGAATGTAGGTAAATTATGTAGATAAAATGAGTGTAAATGCAAAAGAATGAAAGGTCACAACTGGATTGTAAATTCCAAGTGTTTAGGCAAGGATGGTTACTAGCATAACTATATGATGGCTGCAAATCTCTTGCCTCTTTAACTGAGTAGGAGAAGATGAAAGATGAAGACGCGACTTTCATAGAGGAGCAATGTACTCAATGCATAGGCATGATCGGGACAATGAAATCCTTGTACTGGTGCTGTTGTGACTTCTGCAAATATACCTGAAGGAGTCTTTCTCCCTAGTAAGACTTGGTTTGATTGATGAACAGGATACCTTTGACAATAAAGCAACATTCATGCAAGGCAATCTTTTCTGCAGGAGGCAGCTTGAATTCAGGCAAACCTGTCTTGGCATATCATATGTTTGTTTTCTAGAGCCTTTTGGGAAATGAGTCTTGAATAACACGTTTCCATTGGGGTTGGGAAGGAGCTACCGTATGTGTCTTTAGATAAAGACCATTGGCCTGGGAGTGCTGTGGAGGCCCGGCTATTCTTCATCATCTTCCTGCGCGAAGCTCTATAGTTGTGATCTACATGATACATTTGGTGGACTTTCAATTGTGAAGGAAACATGTGACTCATCATGACTCGTAAACTCGTTCTTATATTAGAAATGTTCATCGCCAACGAACATCAGACTTGGTACAAAAGTGCACGATCTTTCCTCCTTACCCATGAACCGCAAGACTTCAGGTGGATCGTTTCTTGCGGTCTGCGGGGAACATGGGAAGTGGGAACAGTTAAGCCCCATGCAGTAAATATCTTAGATGTTTTGATCTTTTAACTCCCATTCTAGTTTAAATTTTGTATGGGAACATTGCGAATCATGCTGATTCAAATAAGTTGATTTGAGCTTAAGGGGCATAGCATAGCTGGTTTCCGTAGGCGCTATGTTCCTATGTTTTAAGGTGGTAGGGTGCGACATTTAAGTTAAAGGATGCATCATTGCTATCGTTTCAAGACCTCTAAGGTAGGAAAAATGGGGGGCCTTTGGGCCTTTTTCGAGCGGTGAAATTAATACCTCGCACACACCTGAAATAAGTTGATTTAAACTTAGTCATTGTTCAAGGGAAATGAGTGATTATTGTGAATCATGATGATCCAAAACCGTTGGGCTATTGGAGAAATGAGTGAGTGATTATTGTGATTTTGAAGATAAGGGTAAAGTGGTTTCAGGAGTAACAGATAACAGACATCTGTTACTCCTGACGTCACGTTACCTTAGCACGACAGTCAATCCTTTCTCTAATGTGGGCATCCTGCCAGCTTGTTAGGTTGCCTACGGTCTCAAAACAGGCCAACGAAAAATAGCTAAACGGCAAACATAAGATCCACATTCATGTTCTTGTAAAAAAAAAAGGAAAAAAAAAAATGCTAATGATTCCAAGCACTTGATCGAACCGTGCTATAGTTGGTTGCCCTATCCTTTTGAGGCTGTAGTTAGTTGGCTTATCCTTTCAGGCCATGACCTAATCCATGCATGTGCTATTCAATACATTGATTTCCATTTTGTCCAACTCCGCGTCCCACCCAAAGCTGGTAAGAACTATGTCAATCTGGCTGTTGCTTAAGATCTTCAAGTTGAAGGATGTGAAGTCAATTTCCAAGGTGCACTTCTTCTTACTCAAACAGACAACAATCTGCATAAAAAGATGAAAAAAAAAATCAAAACCAGATCTCTTAAGCAACTGTAATGTAAATACATTTGAAACATATATATGATATCTAGAGTTCTTTCCAGTATAACTTTGCTATTTGCATATTTTTCCCACCGAAAAAATGTTGGTGTCTTAAATATGGATCCGCCCATGATGGACGAGACCCAAACAGATTCCATTGGCACAGGCGGTTGCGGCATCGGCAAAGCGGTTTCATGCCGCAACCGCCAACGCGCATTTGCTGCTTCATCCTAATGAGAATACTCATCTTTGCTTCTGGTATCTATCCAAAGATTCCAAGCCGATGATCATCCTAACAACTAGATGCTCATCCTAACTACTCGATGGTCATCCAAATGCATCCTGAAGCTATATAGAGGGATGAGGAGAAGGCGTCAAGATGAAGCAACGGCATTCAGATTCAGAGAGCACAAATTCATACCAGAAATGTTGCTCTCTCCCTGCGATGTTGACCGGGGAATCGGAGTTTCTCGGCTTCTGAGGCACTCGTCGGTTGTCGTGCCACCAAGAGTTCCGTCAAACCCCCATATCTTTTCTCAATGAATTTGAGATGCATTTGTCATCGGAGCCAGTTTGATGGCTCGGGTCAGGTGGTGGGCTGGTCTCCGGCAGTGACCGATCCCTAACCGCCTTCATGGCTGGCTTCCGCTTCTTCTTTGGGTAAGTTTTTGTTGCATCTGCCTCTGCCTGTCTGTTTTTTCTTTTAAAAGAAAGAAAGCAACCGGCATTCTATTGATCAGCAGACAGTATCATTGTCATCGGCAGCAGGGCCTCCCTCCGGCGGCGGCGGCGGTCGCTGTTTTCTCGAGTATCGAATATTCCCTAAGCAGCAGGAGAAGAAGGCACCGTAAGAGGCTGCCCACCGAGACGGCAGGCCAGGGTGTATGCTGATCATCGTCATGGCAGTCTGCAAAACCGTGGACAGGGTTATTGGGCCGGCATTGAACCCGCCCAGCCCTGGATCCTTCAGGAACGGCTGAGTTTTCTCGCTCCCACCGAAGCCTGAGCACGCAAAGGGCGGCGGATGCCCCTCCAACTTACGCAGTGGGGGAGTTCGAGCGGCGGCTGGGGGGATTAGCGCCGGCATGGCCCTGCGGCTGCCGTTGCCCCCCTCGATCAGGGCTCGATGCCGTTCTCAGGTCCATCCGATACCGTGAAAGCATCTGTTGGGCCTCAAAAAAATTATAGAACACGTTGAAATGATTTTAGTTTTAGCGGCTCTGTTTTTTGTTATGCATTCCATTACACATTGCCCATTTACTGTGGAACTATAAGTCTTTAGGAAGAGGCGGTTGATTGCTTGAAATATTAAGATCTTATGTCAGATAAATATTGAAGAAAGGGCACAGTGTATTTAAGTGCATGTCTGTCTTTCGAACTCTAGCTGAACTTCATGGTTACTCTTCATCCACAGTTTATTGATTGGTCGGTTTGCAGGAACACTTTTTTTTTTTATATTGTTTCACTTTTGAGGATTCATGGCTTTCAAACTGTCATATCTGCATATTGGCATACATTGAAGAATTTTTATGTGATCCAATTAGTTGACATATGAAGGTAAACTGCCATGTATCGACCATCACCGACCGTATATTTATTATTCATGCATTGCTATAGACGCTAACAAGCTCATGATCAAGGCAATATTTTCTTTGATTACATTTTAATGGTCACATAAATTGATGCCAGCCATCGTAGCCATCCACTGGGTTACAATTGCGTGTCTTAAGAGTAAATGACATAGATGAAGCATAATATTAGTTGTATAAGAAGATTCTCAAGGTTTTGTATTGCCGATGCTAATGTTGTGCTTTCCGGAACATAACTTGTCTCTAGGCTTCTCTTCGAGAGATTGATTCCCATATATTCTTTTCGTTTAGTTGTAACTCTGGGGAGATACTTATTTGATTATATCAATCGGCCGGTCTGTTTGCAAGCACATCAATTATTTCCTTTCATTTTTTTTCTCTGATGTTTTGGCTGCACATGCAAACTGGGAGTTGAGAGTTGAAAGTTTCAAGAGAAGAGTTTGAGCATAAATAATTATTCCTATGCTAATTTTATCGCACTAGATATGGTGACATACGTTACTTCACCAACATTCACGAATCTAAAAGAATATTGCCAAATTCATGGATCGTTAGCATTAAAGGTGTTTTTTTTAACAAGGGAAACAAATAATGAAATACCTAAATGTTAAAATGTGTGTTTTTGTCCTGTTTGAACAAAAATGTAAAACAATCACATGCCACCATTAGAAGTGCACTTACATTGTAATGGTACCACAAATAAAGATACCAAGTTGATCAAGGTATAATATATGGTTTACAAGGTCTTTTGCATTGTCTGAAACTTTGGGTCATCGGTTCCTTTCTAAGTTTATAATAAAGCAAATATTTTGCCTGCACAACACCTTGTTCAGTTTTTGCAACAGAAAAGAGTATCTCAAGTAAAATCACATCCAAATTTACTTCTACACTAACATATGAATTCATTAATGGAGATGTGAACAACATAGCTACTAATATTGTTTTCAGCGTTGCTTAGCTTGAAAAATATAAACAAAAATAGAAAGGGTTATGAGACAATAGTTGTTCCAGGCTTCCAGCACATCTCTTACAAAAAATTAAAAAAACAAGTGAACTTTTTAAATATGATCCCCTCCTGAAACAAAAATGTATATAATATAATCTATATATAGTGTCACGATGTTGTCATCTCTTTAAAAACTTTGTGTACTTGTCTCTTTATATATTTGCAAGGAAAGTGCTATTATTAATATTTTTCAAGAAGAACCAAATCGTAGAAACATTCTTAAGAGAAGCTTTTATGAGAAATGCCAAGAACAATATTGACTACTATGATTGTTCACACATTGTACAAGATGTAAAATATTCACATATTATTGATTTTACTTGAGAAGTATAGATCTTTTATGTTGCAGAAACTAAACAAGGTGTTGCACAAGCAATTATTTGTTATATTATAAATTTTAAAAGGAACTCATGACCCAAGGTTTTAGACAATTCAAAAGTCCTTGTAAGGCATATGCCAGACCCTGATCCCAAGCATTAATTGACAACTGATGAGGTGCTTAGTATGTTTTTCTATTTGTTGTGCCATTATAATGTAACTGCCATTTGAAGTGTGACATATCCACGAAAGTTTTGTATTTTTCAGGAAGAATCACATCTTAGAAAAATTCTTAAGAGAAGCCTTTATGGGAAATGCCAAGAACGATATTTGTGACTCTCATTGTTCACACATTTGTTTGTTAAATTCGTATGTTTGTGAAAGAAGTGAAATACTCATATGAGTGATTTGACTTGAGAAGTATCTTATGTTGTATAAACTAAACAAGGTGTTGCATAGAAAATTATTTATTTTATTATAGATTTTAGAGGAAACCCATGACTGAAGATTTTAGACAAGACGAAAGTTCTTGTAAGGTATTTGTTGGGCCCTGATCCCAAGCATTAATTGGTGACTCATGAGGTGCTTAGCATGTTTTTCTATTAGTTGTGCGATTGCGATGTAACTGCCATTTGAACTTTGAGATGCGATTGCTTTATCTTTCCACGATTCTATTAAACAAGATATGCCCTTTAACATTATTAGGCACATATCTATTAGTTTCTATTGTTGAACTAATTCTAGTGTCAGTGATATATAAATTTCATAGTTTTTGCTGATTTGTTAAGGTTAGTGAAATGACATTCTGTGGTAAGATTAGTATAAGATTAATTTACACTCAACACTCTTACCTTCATTGGTGCACCAAAATTCTGCTTGTGAAGCAATCTGCAGCAGCAATAAACAGTTGTCCGTGAGGATGTCCGCTTGCGCTATTTCCAGGCCATAGTGCTGTTGCGTTCTCTCATTGCGCTATATCCACGAAAGTTTTGCTACAATTTCAAGTTTTACATTAATCAAATGCAGAATTTTTGTTCTACCATCATATTTTTCTATGAATATTTTTTGGCATTATTTCCTTTTTATAAACATGGTTTCTGCCTTTATCATCTTTCACCATATGCATGCACTGAAATCTCTGCATGTCTACTATTCACAATACCAAGAATAGTGCCTTTGATTTTTATTATCTTTGACTGTGTCCCTCAAGATAAAGAGCTTAGTTGCATCTTGAGCTTCCCAAGAAATTGAGCGTACATGTAGATAGTGGCTTGCATGAGTATATAAACCACTCGATCTCTTGTGGAATATACTAAATAATGGAATATACTAAATAAAAGAGAAGCTATGGGCATGAGAGGTAGTGCAGGCAACACGTTTAACATGGTTCGGCTCATGAATGTGTCCACGGTAAAGGCAACACACGTAGGAAAACTTTATTGATCAGTGAAGATTATTACAAGGACGAGTGGTGTGTGTGCCTTATGACATCATGGCTACACTTTTACAACTGAATTCAGTAACTTGAGATTCTTAATTTGTGGAATTAAGGAAAAGAAAACTGCTTTTATGCAAAGACAGTTGGCAAGTGTAGCTTGAAATAAGCAATTTTGAAAATCATGAGGCAGGTCAAATGATTAAAACAATTTTGCAGACTAAAATTTTCAGTTTATCCACTCATAGAATTTTAATTGTTGGGCAACCTGAACACTGATTCTCATTGGATTAAACAATATTCTCATGTTTATGATCTCTGCTGCACATGATGTTCAATGCCAACAATACAGTGCTGGCATAAGAAATAATGCTGATAATCCTTCAACTATGCTAGTGATTCCAAATGTTTCCTTCTGCCGGAAAAGGATGAAAAGGTCTTCATGATTAGATGCTGCTTCTTCCCTTCAGCTGTTGCTAGATTCAGTTTTTGTTTAAAATGAGTTTTATTGCTGCAGTTACTTCAAGTTCACTTGCTTCTATCAATAATCGTGTATATGATGTTTATTCGCCAACTCTGATCATTAACAAGTTGAGATCTCTCAAAATATTTGGCTCGATTTGACATCAAAGGTGTGCTTAGCATGATTGATTTTCCAAGAATGGACCTCTGCATTATATTAGTAATTGAAAAAAGGTCCACAAAAGAAAGCATGCTAAGCACATTGTTATTTGAATTCATGGAAAAACGAGCTGCAAGTTATCAAGCTAGACGCAGTGCCGCCAAGCTGACCAGCTATGCCACAGAGAGAGAGAGTAAATTTCAACATTACACAAAAAACACCAACTTCCAATAGAGAGAGAGAGAGAGAGAGAGAGAGAGAGAGAATGCAACCGGCATTTTATGCAGAAACACCTCACACACATCCCACACAAAGTCTGTAAGATCTCTGGCAATCTGGTTGCTTATCTTTAGATCTACAAGTTGAAGGATGTGAAGAGTTCAATTCCCAAGACTCAAATTGATAGCCGTCCCCATATAAAGATTAAAAATATCAAATCCATATCTGTTAAGCGACTCTAACGTAAATATATTTGAAACAGATATATGATATCTGGAGTTCTTTCCAGTATAACTTTACTATTTGCATATTTTTCCCACCGACAAATGTTGGTATCTTAGATATCGATCCGCCATGATGGGCGAGACCCAAACAGATTCCGTTGGCAAAGGCGGTTGCATGCCGACAACGCGCATTTGCTGGTTCATCCGAATGAGAATACTAATCTTGCTTCTGATATATATCCAAAGATTCCAAGCCGATGATCATCGTAATCACTAGATGATCATCCTAACTATGAAGCTATATATAGGGATGAGGAGAAGGCGTGAAGCTGGAAGCAAAGGCATTCAGATTCAGAGAGCACAAATTCATACCAGGAATGTTGCTCTCTCCCTGCGATGTTGACCGGGGAGTCGGAGTTGTCTCCGATTTTGAGGCACTCGTCGGCATCGTGCAACCAAGAGTTCCGTCAAACCCCCACATATTTTCTCAATGAATTTGAGATGCATGCTTGAAATTGTCATCGGAGCCAGTTTGCTGGCTCGGCTCCGGTGGTAGGAGGGTCGCCGGCGGTGACCGATCCCTGGACCCTGACCGCCTTCATGGATGGCATCCACTTCTTCTTTGGGTAACTTTTTGTTTCATCTTCCTGTGTCTGTCTTTTCTTTAAAAAGAAAGAAAGCAACCGGCATCTTATTGATCAGCAGGCAGTTTCATTGTCATCGGCAGCAGGGCCTCCCTCAGGCTAGGAGGCGGCGACGGCGGGGCGGTCGAATATTCCCCAAGCAGCAGGGGAAGGCACCGTAAGGCGGCCGCTCACCGGGAGGGCAGACCATGGTGTCTGCTGATCACCGACATGGCAGTCTGCAAAAGCGTGGCCAACAGGGTTAATGGGCCGGCATTGAACCCGCCCAGCCCCGGCCCCTTCAGGAACGGCTGAGTTTTCTCGCTCCCACCGAAGCGTGAGCAGGCAGAGAGCGGCGGATGCCCTTCCAACCTACGCAGTGGGGGAGTTCGAGCGGCGGCTGGGGGGATTAGCGCCGGCATGGCCCTGCGGCTGCCGTTGCCCCCCTCGATCAGGGCTCGATGCCTTTCTCAGGTCCATCCGATACCGTGAAAGCGCCTGTTGGGCCTCAAAAAACCTACAGAACACGTGGATACGATTTTAGTTTTAGTGGTTATGCATTCTTACACATTGACCATGTACTGTGGAACTATAAGTCTTCAGGAAGAGGCGGTTGATTGCTAGAAATATTAAGATCTTATGTCAGATACATCTTGAAGAAAGGGCACAGTGTATTTAAGTGCATGTCCGTCTTTCGAACTCTAGCTGAACTTCATGGTTGCTCTACATCCACAGTTTATTGCTTGGTCCGTTTGCAGGAAGACTTTTTTTGTTTATATTGTTTCGCTTTTGAGGATTCATGGCTTTGAAACTGTCATATCTACATATTGGCAAACATTGAAGAACTTTTGTATGATTCAATTAGTTGACAGATGAAGGTAAACTGCCATTCATCGATCATCACCGACCTTATATTTATTATTCATTTATAGCTCGAGATGCTAACAAGCTCATGATCAAGGCAATATTTTCTTTGAAACATTTTAATGGTCACATTAATTGATGCCAGCCAACGTAGCCATCAACTGGGTTACAATTGAGTGTCTTAAGAGTAAATGACATAGATGAAGCATAATATTAGCTGTATAAGAAGATTCTCAAGGTTTTGTATTCCCGATGCTAATGTTGTGCTTTCCGGAACACAATGTCTCTAGGCTTCTCTTTGAGAGATTGATTCCCATATATCCTTTTCGTTTAGTGGTAACTATGGGGAGATCTTTATTTGATTATATCAAGCGGCCGGTATGTTTGCAAGCACATCAATTATTTCCTTTCAATTCTTTTTTCTGATGTTTTGGTTGCACATGCAAACTGGGAGTTGGGAGCTTAAAGTTTCAAGAAAGGAATTTGAGCGTAAATGATTATTCCTATGCTAATTTTATCACAATAGATATGGTGACATACGTCACTTCACCAACATTCACAAATTAAAAAGAATATTACCAAATTCATGGATCGTTAGCATTAAAGGTGTTTTTTTAACAAGGGAAACAAATAATTAAATACCTAAATGTTAAAATGTGAGCGTCGTTTTTGTAAATGTTAATATGCACATATTGTTTGAACAAAAATGTAAAATAATCACATGCCACCATTAGAAGCACACTTACATTGTAATGGTACCACAAATAAAGATACCAAGTTCATCTTTTGAGCAGTCAGTTGATGCTTAGTATCAAGGTATAACATATGCTTTACAAGGTCTTTTGCATTGTCTGAAACTTTGGGTCATGGGTTCCTTTCTAAGTTTATAATAGAGCAAATATGTTGCCTGCACAACACCTTGTTCAGTTTTTGCAACAGAAGAGAGTATCTCAAGTAAAATCACATCCAAATTTACTTCTACACTAACATATGAATTCATTAGTGGAGGTGTGAACAACATAGCTACTAATATTGTTCTCAGCGTTCCTAGCTTGAAAAATATATAGAATAATAGAAAGGGTTATGAGACAACAGTTGTTCCAGGCTTCCAGCACCTCTCTCACAAAAAATTAAAAAAACAAGTGAACTTTTTAAAGATGATCCCCTCCTGAAACAAAAATGTATATAATATAATATATATAGTGTCACGATGTTGTCATCTCTTTAAAAACTTTGCGTACTTGTCTCTTTATATATTTGCAAGGAAAGTGCTATTATTCTTAATATTTTTCAAGAAGAACCAAATCGTAGAAACATTCTTAAGAGAAGCTTTTATGAGAAATGCCAAGAACAATATTGACGACTATGATTGTTCACACATTGTACAAGATGTAAAATATTCACATATTATTGATTTTACTTGAGAAGTATAGATCTTTTATGTTGCAGAAACTAAACAAGGTGTTGCACAAGCAATTATTTGTTCTATTATAGATTTTAAAAGGAACTCATGACCCAAGGTTTTAGACAATTCAAAAGTCCTTGTAAGGCATATGCCAGACCCTGATCCCAAGCATTAATTGACGGCTGATGAGGTGCTTAGTATGTTTTTCTATTTGTTGTGCCATTATAATGTAACTGCCATTTGAAGTGTGACATATCCATGAAAGTTTTGTATTTTTCAGGAAGAATCACATCTTAGAAAAATTCTTAAGAGAATATGTGAATTCGTTAGCATTAAAGGTGTTTTTTTAAAAAGGGAAACAAATAATTAAATACATAAATGTTAAAATGTGAGTGTCGTTTTTGTAAATGTTAATATGCACATCTTGTTTGAACAAAAATGTAAAACAATCACATGCCACCATTAGAAGCACACTTACATTGTCATGGTACCACAAATAAAGATACCAAGTTCATCTTTTGAGCAGTCAGTTGATGCTTAGTATCAAGGTATAACATATGTTTTACAAGGTCTTTTGCATTGTCTGAAACTTTGTGTCATGGGTTCCTTTCTAAGTTTATAATAGAGCAAATATGTTGCCTGCACAACACCTTGTTCAATTTTTGCAACAGAAGAGAGTATCTCAAGTAAAATCACATCCAAATTTAATTCTACACTAACATATGAATTCATTAATGGAGGTGTGAACAACATAGCTACTAATATTGTTCTCAGCATTCCTCAGCTTGAAAAATATAAAGAATAATAGAAAGGGTTATGAGACAACAGTTGTTCCAGGCTTCCAGCACCTCTCTTACAAAAAATGTGTGCGTCTGTTTTTGTAAATGTTAATATGCACATCTTGTTTGAACAAAAATGTAAAACAATCTCATGCCACCATTAGAAGCACACTTACATTGTAAGTGTACTACAAATAAAGATACCAAACATATCCTTTGAGCAGTCAGATGCTTAGGAGTTACGATCAGGGTATAACATATGCTTTACAAGGTCTTTTGCATTGTCTAAAACTTTGGGTCATGGGTTCCTTTCTAAGTTTATAATAGAGCAAATATTTGCCTGCACAACACCTCAAGTAAAATCACATCCAAATTTATTTCTACACTAACGTATGAATTCGTTAATGGATGTGCGAACAACATAGCACGATGTTGTCATCTCTTTAAAAACTTTGTGTACTTGTCTCTTTATATATTTGCAAGAAAGGTGCTATTATTCTTAATATTTTTCAAGAAGAACCAAATCGTAGAAACATTCTTTAAGACTTAAGAGATGCTTTTATGAGAAATGCCAGGAACAATATTGTTGACTATGATTGTTCACACATTGTACAAGATGTAAAATATTCTCATATTATTGATTTTACTTGAGAAGTATAGATCTTTTATGTTGCAGAAACTAAACAAGGTGTTGCACAAGCAATTATTTGTTCTATTATAGATTTTAAAAGGAACTCATGACCCAAGGTTTTAGACAATTCAAAAGTCCTTGTAAGGCATATGCCGGACCCTGATCCCAAGCATTAATTGACGGCTGATGAGGTGCTTAGTATGTTTTTCTATTGGTTGTGCTGTGCCATTATAATGTAACTGCCATTTTAACTGTGACATATCCACGAAAGTTTTTTACTTTTGAGGAAGAATCACATCTTAGAAAATTTCTTAAGATTTTCCAAGAATGGACCTCTGCATTATATTAGTTGTTGCAAAAAGGTAGATAAAAGAAAGCAAGATAAGCACATTGTTACCTGAATTCATGTAAAAACTAGCTGCAAGGAATCAAGCTAGAGACGCAGTGCCCCCAAGCTGACCAGCTATGCCACAAAGAGAGAGAGAGAGAATGCAACGTTCATTTTATGCAGAAAGAGAGAGAGAGAGAGAGAATGCAACGGACATTTTATGCAGAAACACCTCACACACATCCCACACAAAGTCTGTAAGATCTCTGGCAATCTGGTTGTTTATCTTTAGATCTACAAGTTGAAGGATGTGAAGAGTTCAATTCCCAAGGTGCACTTCTCCTGACTCAAACTGATAACTTTCTGTATATAAAGATTTAACATATGAAAACCATATCTGTCAAGCGACTCTAACGTAAATATATTTGAAACAGATACATGATATCTGGAGTTCTTTCCAGTATAACTTTGGTAGTTGCGTGTTTTTCCCACCGACAAATGTTGGTATCTTACATATGGATCCGCCCATGATGGGGCGAGACCCAAACAGATTGCGTTGGCAAAGGCGGTTGCATGCCGCACATGCCAACGCGCATTTGCTGCTTCATCTTAATGAGGATACTCATCTTGCTTCTGATATCTATCCAAAGATTCCAAGCCGATGATCATCCTAACCACTAGATGCTCATCCTAACTCATTGATGGTCATCCAAATGCATCCTGAAGCTATATATAGGGATGAGGAGAAGGAATCAAGCTGGAAGCAAAGGCATTCAGATTCATAGAGCACAAATTCATACCAGGAATGTTGCTCTATCCCTACGATGTTGACCGGGGAATCGTTGTTGTCTCCGCTTCTGAGGCACTCGTCGGCCTCGTGCCACCAAAACTTCCGTCAAACCCCCATATCTTTTGTCAATGAATTTGAGATGCATGCTTGAAATTGTCATCGGAGCCAGTTTGCTGGCTCGGCTCTGGTGGGCGGGTCTCCGGTGGTGACCGATCCCTTACCTGGCTTCCGCTTCTTCTTTGGGTAACTTTCTGTTGCATTTCTGTTGCATCTGCCTGTCTCTGTTTTTTCTTAAAAAAGAAAGAAAGCAACGGGCATTTTTATTGATCAGCAGGCAGTTTCGTTGTCATCGGCAGCAGGGCGTCCCTCAGGCTAGGCGGCGGCGGCGGTAGCAGCAGCAGGGCGGTCGCTGTTTTCTTGTGTAACGAATATTCCCTAAGCAGCAGGAGAGGCACTGTAAGGCGGCCGCTCACCAGGAGGGCAGGCCAGGGTGTCTGCTGATCATCGCCATGGCAGTCTGCAAAACCGTGGCTAACAGGGTTTAATGGGCCGGCATTGGACCCGCCCAGCCCCGGCTCCTTCAGGAACGGCCGAGTTTTTTCGCTCCCACCGAAGCCTGAGCAGTGAGCACGCAAAGGGCGGCTGGGGGGATTAGTGCCGGCATGGCCCTGCGACTGCCACTGCCCCCCTCGATCATGGCTCGATGTCTTTCTCAGGTCCATCCCATACCGTGAAAGCGTCTGTCGGGCCTCATAAAAATTAGAGGACACGTTGAAATGATTTTAGTTTTAATGGCCCTGTTCATTGTTATGCATTCCATTACACATTGCCCATTTACTATGGAACTATTTAAGTCTTTAGGAAGAGGCGGTTGATTGCTAGAAATATTAAGGTTTTATGTCAGATACATCTTGAAGAAAGGGCACAGTGTATTCAAGTGCATGTCTGTCTTTCGAACTCTAGCTGAACTTCATGGTTACTCTGTTTACTGCTTGGTCGGTTTGCAGTAAGACTTTTTTTTTGTTTATATTGTTTCGCTTTTGAGGATTCATGGCTTTGAAACTGTCATATCTACATATTGGCATACATTGAAGAACTTTTGTATGATTCAATTAGTTGACAGATGAAGGTAAACTGCCATTCATCGATCATCACCGACCTTATATTTATTATTCATTTATAGCTCGAGATGCTAACAAGCTCATGATCAAGGCAATATTTTCTTTGAAACATTTTAATGGTCACATAAATTGATGCCAGCCAACGTAGCCATCCACTGGGTTACAATTGCGTGTCTTAAGAGTAAATGACAGATGAAGCATAATATTAGCTGTATAGGAAGATGCTCAAGGTTTTGTATTCCCGATCCTAATGTTGTGCTTTCCGGAACATAATGTGCCTCTATGCTTCTCTTTGAGAGATTGATTCCCATATATCCTTTTCGTTTAGTGGTAACTACTGGGAGATCCTATTTGATTATATCAGGCCCGTCTGTTTGCAAGCACAACAACTATTTCCTTTCATTTTTTTTTTCTGATGTTTTGGTTGCACATGCAAACTTTGGGAGATATAGTTGGGAGTTGGGAGCTTAAAGCTTTAAGAAAGGAATTTGAGCATAAATTATTATTCCTATGGTAATTTTATCACTGGATATGGTGACATACGTCACTTCACCAACATTCACAAATCAAAAAGAATATTACCAAATTCATGGATCATTATTTTGAACAAGGGAAACAAATAATTAAATACCTAAATGTTAAAATGTGTGTGTCGTTTTTGTAAGTGTTAATATGCATATCTTGTTTGAACAAAAATGTAAAACAATCACATGCCACCATTAGAAGCGCACTTACATTGTAATGGTACCACAAATAGATATACCAAGCACATCTTTTGAGCAGTCATTTGATGCTTGGGATCAGGGTATAGCATATGCTTTACAAGGTCTTTTGCATTGTCTGAAACTTTGGGTCATGGGTTCTTTTTAAAATTTATAATAGAGGAAATATTTTGTCTGCATAACGCCTTGTTCAATTTTTGCAACAAAAGAGAGTATCTCAAGTAAAGTCACATCCAAATTTACTTTTGCGCTAACATATGAATTCATTAATGGATGTGTGAACAATCTAGCTACCAATGTTGTTCTCGGCATTTCTCAGCTTGAAAAATATAAAGAATGATAGAATAGTTATGAGACAATAGTTGTTCTAGCATCTCTCTTACAAAAATTTTAAATAACAAGTAGAACTTTTTAAAGATGATCCCGTTCTGAAACAAAAATGTATATAATATAATCCATATATAGTGTCACGATGTTGTCATCTCTCTAAAAACTTTGTGTACTTGTCTCTTTATATTTGCAAGAAAGATGTTATTATTCTGTATATTTTTCAAGGAGAGCCATATTGTAGAAACATTATTAAGAGAAGCCTTTATGCGAAATGCCAAGAACAATATTGAGCACTATGATTGTTTCATAATCGTTTACTAAATGCATATGCTTGTAAAAGATGTAAAATGTTTTCATATTAGTATTTTACTTGAGAAGTATAGATCTTTTATGTTGCAGAAACTAAACAAGGTGTTGTATAAGCAATTATTTGTTTAATTATAGATTTTAAAAGGAATTCATGACCCAAGGTTTTAGATAATGCAAAAGTCCTTGTAAGGCATATGCCGGAGCCTGATCCCAAGCATTAATTGACAGTAATTAGTATGTTTTTCTATTTGTTGTGCCATTACAATGTAACTACCATTTAAACTGTGACATGCGACCCCTTTATCTTTCTATGATTCTATTAAACAAGATATGCCCTTTAACATTATTAGACACTTATATATTAGTTTCTATTGTCAAACTAATTCTAGTGTCAGTTATATATAGATTTCATAAGTTTTGCTGATTTGTTAAGGCTAGTTAAATGACATGCTGTGATAAGATTAGTATGGGAGTAATTTACACTCAACTCTCTTACCTTCATTTTAAGAGATGAAGCTTGTAATGCTCCTTCCATCGAGTCTATGAAATAAATAAAAAAGTTTCAAGTTTCACCACCGTTTTTCTTTAGCTTGGATGAGAACAATATGCTAATTGGGGCTAGTAAGGGCTTAGTTTACTAGCTCGATAAATGCAACAATAATTATTGTTACCCAATGGCGACATATGTAGTGCCAAAGATTGGCCAGATCATTGGTGCACCAAAATTCTGCTTGTGATCTTCAGCAGCAATAAACCGTCATCTATGAAGATGTAAGCTGGCGCTATTTCCACGCCATAGCATCGTCGCGCTCTCATTGTGCTATATCCACGAAAGTTTTGCTACAATTTCAAGTTTTACATTAATCAAATACAAAATTTTTGTTCTACCATCATCTTTTTCTATAAATATTTTTTGGCATGATTTCCTTCTTATAAGCATGGTTTATGCCTTTATCATCATTCACCACCATATGCATGCACTGAGATCTTTGCATGTCTGCTATTCACAATACCAAGAATAATGCCATTTGTTTTTTAGTATCCTTGACAGTGTCCCTCAAGATAAAGAGCTTAGTTGCATCTTGAGCTTCCCAAGAATTTGAGCATACATGTAGAGAGTGGCTTGCTTAGTATATAAACTACTTGATATCTTGTGGAATATACTAAAGAAAGGAGAAGCCATGGACATGAGAGGTAGTGCAGGCAACACGTTTAACATGGTTCGGCTCAACGATGAGCCTACATGCACGGTAAAGGCCACACACGTAGGAAAACTTTATTGACCAGAGAAGCCCTGATCGAGGGGGGCAACGGCAGCCGCAGGGCCATGCCGGCGCTAATCCCCCCAGCCGCCGCATGACCTCCCCCACTGCATAAGTTGGAGGGGCATCCGCCGCCCTTTGCCTGCTCAGGCTTCGGTGGGAGCGAGAAAACTCAGCCGTTCCTGAAGGAGCCGGTTATATGTTATGTACATATACATATAATAATATGTATACTTATTTTATAATATTATTATCATAAAAAATATATGTATGACACATATATAGCTAATATGACATGTGTATATATATAAATATAAATATAAATAAATAAATAAATATATAAATATATATATATATATATATATATATATATATATATATATATATATATATATATATATATATATATATATATATATATATATATATATATATATATATATATATATATATATATTCCAGAGGCCAGTTCCAAACATTTGCCCCCTTGATCATCCGTTCTTGCTTTCCACAAGCCTTAGATCCTCATTTAAGACCTGCATGCAGTGCCTGATCAGTTCTAACACGAAATTCCAGAAGCGACAGTGATGCCATTCTATGACTATGATTTACGCAACCATTAGATCACGCAAACAGCAAAATCTTATCGGAATGGTGAGCATAGGCATGCTGGTTCGGGATACTGCTGCAGTTAGAAGTTACCTTAGGAGCCAAGGAACACATTTGGATGATTGTCTCAAGTGCAGCAAAAACAAAGACCAATCTGATAAGATTGATCAGAAAACATATGAATGGAACTGCCCTTGTAGTCCATTTCCCGGTGTTAGGAACTTCACTAGGCTGCAAAGTTCAGTGCAGCTTCATAGTGAACAAAACAAGAATTCTATGACATTTCCTTTTCCTAATCAAACATTTTGATCACAAGGGATTTCTAAAAATGAAGTTCAGCAAATAGACCTTGGTACGCTGCATCCTTTTGCAAAGGTAGATGTGTGAGTGAATGGTGCATGTGCAAGATCCAAAAGATTTTCTATAAGCAGCTAAGCAGCCCATGCTCAATAGGTATCCCCATTGTTATCTGAAAGAACACCACTGTCATGGGCTGACATTTTCAATCTAAATTGACTCGTTCGGTGCAAAAGGTTTCCCCAAAGCCTTCGGCCAGCTTGACTCATTCTCAATATAGCAGAAGCTCTCATCAAACTTCTGAGACCGTGGACTAGACGATGAGTGCTACGCACTCGACACACCATTCCTCAAGTTTATCTCACAGTAGACCATCGGCAAGCCGTGAGGCCCTGTCAGAACATCACCATTCCTTCAAGCGCTTATTGAAGTCCTATCTACTTCCATATGAAATCTGGGTGGGGGTAGACTTCCATTGGGAGGAAGTCCCCAGCCGAAGCCAGTTGCCGACTATATGTCATTAAAGAAGGCGGCCGACCATTACCCTACTCAACGCCGAGCATTCACTTACTCGCCTCCGCATGACTCTATGCGGTTGTGGATGCAACATATGCATCCACTGGGGGAATTGCCCCTAACCCACGCGCACCCCCGTGCGCATCCAAACGCTACGCGTGGGAAACCCATCTGATTCTCCATCGACAGACTTGCACTTCCAAAGGGACTAATGACCATACTACACTTATACGCTTGGTCGCTGCACCACCGCGCTACAAATTCCACGTGCATTGCTTTCTGCTTGACTTAGTGTCCGATTGGATCCTACTTGATTTCCGAGCAGTGCCTAAACTGACCAAGCAGCATATCCTTCTACTGGCTTGGCCGGGCCAAACATAATCGGTCGACAACATTCTCCCACCGCCAAATCGTCACTGTCTTCAGTGACTTTGCCCCAGGTAAGAGAAATTTTGTAGTCATCCCCTTCATTTTCTTTGACGCACCCGCCACATCGCAACTACCTGCCTATCGGGTGTCTTGCCTCTAATCCATTTACGATTCTTCCCACTTTTCTGTCACTATTTGTACTTTTTCCTTAGTAAGTCTGGAACATATCCGACGACCACTAAGTCTCAAGTTTCCAAGATGTGTTGCCAACTTGTGCTCAACATGCTCCTTTTCTTGAGTCATGTCAACACCAAGGGCCCTTGCCCTTCCTGGACAATCCTTTTTCACGTTGGGCCTCTCACCTTATCTACCTCAGCGAGCGACCCTCTTGGCCTTTCTGCTCCTAACACCCAACACCAACGCGGTCACTTGAACTAGTGTCCGACGAACATGCCCAAACTATAGGGCACCAACAACAAGTCAATGTCATCAGAACAACTTGTTGAGTAGATCATTTGCAACGTTCTCATTTTCCAAGTTCTTTTCGAGAAATCGATCTGCTCTGATACCACTTTGTCATTGGCTGACATTTTCAAACCAAATTGGCCCGTGCGGCGCCCAAAGTTTCCCCAAAACCTCCGACCAGCCTGACTCATTCTCAATATAGCGGAAGCTCTCATCAATCTTCAGGGACCGTGGACTAGACGAGGAGTGCTACGCACTCGGCACACCATCACCCAGGTTTATCACACAATAAACCATTGACAAGCCGTGACCATGAGGCCCTGTCAGAACATCATCATTCCTCCAAGCGCCTATCTACTTCCATACGAAATCTGGGTAGGGGTAGACTTCCCTTGAGAGGAAGTCCCCAGCCAAATTCAGTTGCCGACTATACGTCCTTAAGCACGGCGGCCGACCATCGCCCTACTCGACAACGAGCATTCACTTACTCGCCCTCGCGTGACTCTACGCGGTTGTGGACGCAACATATGCATCCACTGGGGGAATTGCCCCTAACCCACGTGCACCCCCGTGCGCATCCAAACGCTACGCGTGGGGAACCCATCTGATTTCCCATCGATGGACTTCCAATTTCAAAGTGACTGATGACCATGCTGCACTTATACGCTTCGTCGCTGCACCACCGTGCTGCACATTCCACGTGCATTGCTTTCTACTAGACTTAAGCGTCCGATTGGATCATACTTGCTTTCCGAGCAGTGCCCAAACTGACCAAGCAGCATATCCTTGTACTGGCTTGGCCGGGCCAGACATAGTCGGTCGGCAACAACCACAATGTAAAACATATTTGTATCAAGCTACTACAACAAGGACCAACTTGATATATGTGAATCCATAAATTTTCATTAATTGAATTTTATGGAATGCCCTGTGGTGGATCACATGTATACACTGCTCTAACTTGGCAATTGGAAGATGTAGAAACAAGCAACACACGAAGGAAGAAGAAAAAACACACGATATACGTGGAAAACCTCGTGAAGAGGTGAAAAACCACGGAAAAGCTCTAACCTAGGGGCAAACCGCAACCCTAGGAGAGAGAAAATCAATTTCACTTAATTCCACAATTACACATAAGTGAGAATATATAGGGGAGAGAGGAGAAGCCGCCTACGGTACCGAGCCGTCCTCGGTACTCGCACCCAAGAGATCCGGATCCAGATATGGATCCAGTCCCAAAACAACATATTTCAACACTCTCCCTCAAGCTTGGCATACATGTCAAACATGCCAAGCTTGCTAACATTTTTCTCAAATTGAGATGTACATAAAGATTTTGTCAACACATCGGCAACTTGATCTTCAGACTTCATATAGGGTAGAATCAACTCCTTTGAATTTATGCGTTCCCGTATGAAGTGACGGTCGATTTCCACATGTTTTGTTCTGTCGTGCATAACTGGATTATTTGCCAAGTTGATAGCCGACTTGTTGTCACAGTACATCCTCATCTTCTCTTCTACTTTAATCCCAATGTCTTCTAAAATGATTTTGAGCCATAACATCTATGTGATTCCCATGGCAACTGCCCTGTATTCGGCTTCAGCGCTGGACCTGGAACAAACATCTTGTCTTTTACTTCTCCATACCACCAAGTTACCTCCAAGGAAGACACAGTAACCTGTGGTAGACCTCCTAGTATCAGTGCAACCTGCCCAGTCGGCGTCAGAGTACCCTTCAATGTTGAGTTGATATTGACAAGTGTACAAAAGTCCTTTACCAGGGTCATTCTTCAAATACCCCAATACTCTTTCCGCACTTTTCCAATGACAGTCAGTAGGGGCATGCATGAACTGGCTCAACACACCCACATCATATGTAATATCAGGGCGAGTAAGAGTGAGGTAAATAAGTTTACCAACCAATCGCTGATATCTCCCTTTACCTTCTTCATCCAAGATATTCCCCGTCTTGATACTGATTCTGGTGCCAGACTCCATGGGAGTAAGAAATGGCCTGCAACCCAGTTTGTCTGTCTCTTTCAAAAGGTCCAAGGTGTATTTCCTCTGGCTCATGACAAGTCCTGTCTCAGACCGCGCGATCTCAATCCCCAGAAAATACCTTAATTTTCTAAGGTCCTTGAGGTCAAACTCAGTAGCTAACATGTCCTTCATCTTCCTTTTCTCCTCTTCATCATCACCTGTAACAATCATGCCATCAACATAGACAAGAAGAAGGCTCACCAAACCATTCCTCTGCTTGATGAAGAGAGTATGATCACCATTGCCCTGTTTGTACCCATTGTTCTTCATAACCACTCTTAGCCTTTCGAACCAAGCTCTTGGAGACTGCTTGAGACCATACAACGCTTTCTTGAGATAACAGCATTTCTCATCCTGAACATAACCAGGCGGCATACTCATGTAGACTTCTTCTTCAAGGTGACCATTCAAGAAGGCATTCTTGACATCAAGTTGATTCATGCTCCACTTCTTATGCACAGCGAGTGCTAAGATGACTCTCACTGTCTTCAATTTGGCAACAGGGGCAAAAGTTTCAAGGTAATCAATACCGTACTTTTGGCTGAACCCTTTAGCAACTAAGCGAGCCTTATACCTCTCCACGGTACCGTCAGGCTTGTACTTCACATTGAACACCCACTTGGAGCCGACAAGATGAGTCCCCTTGGGAATATCAACAACTTCCCACGTGCCATTCTTGGCCAAGGCATCCATCTCCTCTGTCATAGCTTGCAACCACTTGGGATCCTCTCTCGCATCTTCAACACACCTGGAACCACAGACTTAGACAAGGATGTAATAAAGCATTTGTAGTCACTACTGAGTTTAGCATAAGAAACAAACTTCTGAATGGGATGAGAGGTACATGACCTGGTGCCTTTGCGCAGGACTATGAGAAGATCATCACTCATTGGACTTGGATCATCCGGGGAGCTCACAAGATTGGGATTGGTAGCCTCAACAACATCCAACGCATCCTTCTGCTTTCTGTTGTAAACCTGACCAAACAAGTGACCACGGGACTGTTCTTCCACCGGCGCCCCTCCCATCTGACTGTCTCTGCCCTCACTGACTGTATCCCTTTCCATCTGACTATCTCTGCTTTCACTAACTGTATTTACCACACTCGGAGAGCTGGCCGTGTACTCCAAGAAGTCTGTGAACTGAATCAATTGATGTTGAGAATACTCTTCCACCATCTCACCTAGACACTCCCCCTGAAGAGGATTCGCAGGGAAATAGGCATCAAGTTCATGAAATGTAACATCCCGAGAGACATAGACTCGAGAAGTGCTAGGATCGACACACTTACACCCCTTCTGGGTGGAGGAATACCCCAAGAAGACCGCCTTGATAGACCGAGGATCGAGTTTCTTGAGGGTGGGACTATGGTCATGGACAAAACAAACACACCCAAACACCCGAGGAGTCAAAGGCCAAGGATTCTGAGTAGGCCACAAAACAGAATAAGGAGAATGTCCATTTAACACGCGAGTAGGCATACGGTTAATAAGGTGAGCACTAGTGAGAAGTGCATCACCCCAGTACCGCTTAGGGACATTGCGTTGAAACATGATTGCCCGGGTGACATTAAGTAAATGGCGGTTTTTCCTTTCAGCAACGCCATTCGGAGGGGGTGTGTAGCTACAGGATGTTTCATGTATAATACCCTTGCTTCGTAAGAAGTCATCAAGAGTTTGCGAGACATACTCTCGTGCATTGTCAGTACGAAAAGCCTGAACAGAGGTCTGAAATTGAGTTTCTACAAAAGCAACAAAGTTTTTGACAATGCCTGGAACTTCAGTACGTTCTTTCAACAAATACACGAACGTACATCGAGAATAGTCATCAATAAGAGTCATAAAGTAGTGGAAACCACGACAGGTGGGTACTCCTGAAGGACCCCAAAATCAGAGTGAACCAAAGCAATCAGACGGCTGGTTTTATTGAATGAAATAGGATACGAGGCCCTAACATGCTTAGACAACTGACACACTTCACAGGCGAAGGTGTCCAAAGAAACAGACTGAAACATCCTAGGAAACAACTATTTAATCAACGGAAAAGGAAGATGACCAAGTCTCTCGTGCCAACGCATAATCAAGGATCTGTCCTCCACGTCAGATAACTTCTCACTGGTGGCTGAAATCAAGGCAGACGCAACCTGAACTGGCATTCTGTAAAGGCCATCAATAGCCAAACCAATCTCAATCTTCTGCCATGTCCCCAAGTCCTGCAGAAAACAACGATCAGCCGAGAATATTAGATTGCAGTTTAGCTCTTTAGTGATACTGCTGACTGATAGTAAATTAACATGAATGTTGGGCACATGCAAGGCATTATGGAGACAATATTTATTCAGTAAAGATAAACTTCCTTTTCCAGCCACAGAAATAGACGAAGCATCTGCCATGGAGACACGCTGCTGCCCCAAGGTCAACTTGTAATCTTGAAACATTTTTGGGTCCCCGGTCATATGATGAGCAGCCCCACTGTCAACAATCCAGTTATCAAGAGAGAGATTACCTTTATCACTCGTAGCAACAAGAGCCTGAGCTAACTTAGCTCCATCTGAAGTAGATGTGTCCTCTGGAGTAGTAGAAAGACGACCAATATACGCTTGTAGTTCCTTGATTTGATACTGAGAGAGTCTCGATTCCTCGCTACTCGACGATCCACCTTGATTTGATTCCTGCACAAGAGGGCCACGCCGACTAGAAGGAGGGCGTCCACGAACAAGCCTCTTCTCGGGATGAAGATCCCAACAAAAATCAGCAGAGTGTCCAAGCTTGTTACAGTGGGTACATCGCCTAGCAGGGCGCTGGCCGGGCATGGAGGAGCGGCTAACGAAGGCCGAGGGACCACTCCCACGGCTGGGATCAATCTGCATAACTTGGCGCCTTTGTTCTTCGGATTCCACACGTGCATAAACATCTTCAATTCCCGGAATTTCATCACAGTTAAGAATTTGACTCTGAATGGATTCAAATTCATCACGCAAGCCTCCAAGGAAAAGGAAGGTACGGTCCATCCATTCCTTCTCCCAGTGCCGGGCATGATCCTTCTCCCAGTGCCGGGCATGAGCCTTCTCCCAGTGCCGGGCATGATCGGAACCACAGTCCCAGTTATCTTCCACATGATAATCAAGTTCCTCCCACTTAGTCTTCAGGGCTGCATAGTAGGAGGCAACGGACATGTCACCCTGTTTCAGGGCATATATACTGCGTTTAATCTGGTATGTACGCAGAACACGTTTCTTGCGGCCATACATCCTCGCAAGAACATTCCACATCTCAAACGAAGTCGGCTTCCATAAAATCAAGGGCTGAATATCAGCGGACACCAAGCTGATAATCCATACTTTCACCTGACTGTCCTCCAACGCCCAGTTTGCCCATTGAGGGTCGGTTTTGCTAGGCGCAGGCTTGTCGCCGGTGATATATGGGAGACGACCACGGCTTGTTATCCCAATCTCGAGGGCAGCGGACCAGGAAAGATAGTTGTCTTTAGTCAGACGAATAGGCGTGACTTGGAAAGGCAAGTTCTCGCTCTTGGGAGCGATACCCGCGTCAATGGCCACATCTGTTTTAGGTGTGATCTCTTCCGCCATCACAAGCACCAAGGAAGACGCACCACAGCCGGCAGTGGCAACGGTGAAGAAGGCGACAACACAAACCCTAGGCGACGGCGCGCACCCCAAGGTGACGGTGCGGAACCCTAGGTGACGACGGAAGACCAGAGATCACCCACGGCGACGGTGGAAGAATCACGCTGCTTACTAGCAGAAGGCCCCCCCTTACTATTCTTCTTCTCTGGATGAAAGTCCCAACAAAAATCTATCGTATGGCCCAGTTTCTTGCAGTGAGTGCATTTGCGGGAAGAACGGGAGGATCCTACAGACGCACGGCTGAGAAAGGCTGACTGTTCTTCCCCTCTTCGGTCATTGGAGACCAGCTTTTCTCTGTTCTTCAGCTTCAACACGAGCATACACATCCTCAATGCTAAAGGATTCATCAGAGTTAAGGATCTAACTTCTTATATTTTCATAGTCATCATTCAGGCCAGATAAGAAGAGGAAGACCCTATTTTCCAATTCCTTGGTCATGTACTGCATTTGATCTTGAGGACACTTCCATGTAAGATCAGAGTGGTAGTCAAGATCCTCCCACTTTGATTTTAAGGCGGCATAGAATTCAGCAACAGAGCGAGTCCCTTGACGCAGGGAATACACATCCCTTGATGGTACACACTAACTTTCCTCTTCTTCTAACCTCCAGGATAACCCACATGTCCCTCGCAGTCTTCTTGCGAAGAATGAGAGGTTGAATTTCTAAGGAAACAAAATTTATAATCTACATTTTCACTTGATTGTCTTCAAGATACCACATGCTTCCCTCTACAGGTTCAACTTTTCTTTCATTTACATAGGCAATGCGCCCTCTCCCAGCAATCCCCACAGTAATCGCAGCAGACCATCGTAAATAGTTCTCCTTATTGAGTTGTATGGTGGTAACTTGAACCGCTACATTGTCCATCCGCGTAGACCCAACATCAGGTACGTTGGTATGGACACTGGAGGAGGAAGATGAGTCGGTCATGATCACAGGTCAAAAAGGCTGCCAAGAACAAACAGTGGCAGCAAGGAGGAAACTGAGAGAACGACGGCGCGGAAAACACGAAAGGCGAGATCACGACGCAAAACACCAATAGATCGCATACGGCGGCTCTGATACCATGTAGAAATATGCAATAGGGTAGAAGAATGCACACCAACGTACAACACGAGGGAAGAAAAACCACGGGTGAGGAGGTCTGACGCCCACAAGCAGCCAGACACTCTCTCTCTTCAAAACTTCATTAACACACAGAGATTAAGGTTTATAAGGACTTAAGTAGTCCTTAGGGCAAACCGGATCTGGATCGGATCCGTACAATAGAAGACCCGTCAACATCCAGCAACCTTGCTGATGACATTTTCTGACTTTTGCCATCAGTTGGGAACTCCCAACCTAAGGCAAACAGATTGCTTAGTCAACAGAAGAAAGTTGGGTCCTGTCTTAACAAGAACTTCAGCAAACGGACGATAAACACGTTGCACTTTGAACGATGTACTTGAGAATTTTTAGAAATTTTCACAAACTATCAACAGAAAAGCTTCAAGTTAGTCTGGACAGCTGTATTGCAAAATAAGAATTACTCTGAGCTGGTTGAGTTTCCACAAGGAAAGTTTAATATATTTTCTTCCACTGTACTAACCATGGTAAGGGCACTGGATATTGCCATCAGCTACAGAACCAAGATGAAGAGGACAAGCTCTGTGGGCACATGTAATTTGGACACAGCCAACTTTTCCATCTTTCCCACGAAACAACACCCATGGCTCCTCAAAGCAGTCTATCGGAATTTGAATCAAAATAAACAGCATATGTTGTCGTTCTGAACTTGATTACTCTTACGGCGAGGATATTAAAATCCTGCACTAAAAGATCTATACCAAGCAATGTTGGAATACACAGGGCTTTCCAGGCATTTGCATAGATCCACTACTGTGACTGTCCTGATATTGGTAAAGAAAAATATGAGAGGAAACAATACTGAACCTGCTTATGGGCTTCTGCAAGATCTTCCTGCAGCTCTGCAACCTCTTTCTTCACTGTGCAAAGGATTGAGAACATCCACTACCTTCAATTGAGAAACTACGATCAGATGCTTCAATTAGATGATAAGTTTATTTAGAAGCATCTATGCCCATGATATTTAAAAGAACGCATGCAGTTTTTCATTTCATAAAAATCATGTATCCAAGTTGTTATGTTTCCATCTTTAATTCCTACACCCATAAGGTGTCTGACATGAATAGTTCATTACCCTCTGAGACACCGTCCACTGCACAATGAACAAGCATCCCACACTGGTAAAAGCAAATCCCAAACTCTGCATAAAGAATGTGTTGTCCGCTCACATTGTTTTCCACCTACTAAATTTCTTAACTGAGAATCATGCTTGACTGATGAAAATGACAGACATATAGCTCAAAATATGCATTACACCTTCAGCAAAATGAAGGGATAAAAACATAAAATGAGAGATTGGAAATTTACCAGAATGGCAGCTTTCTCACTGGAAAGAGGTGAAGAAGCCCACCGTTTTTCAAGGGCCACAATAAACCTTCAACCTCATCTTTGGTATTGTAAAAATAAAGGGTTGCTCAGACACTTGCGTTCTCATGCAGAAATATGTGCAGTGGCTCACTGGAGACCAGACCTAATGGCCACACCATACTGGGAAACAAAGTCCAACAACTGTAAGAGAAAGGATGACCCCATTTGGAGGGATAACCTGCGTGGCCATACCAAAAGAGTTTGTCTTGCAAATGAAAATCCCAGATTGATCATTCACAGACCTACTGATCGAGCAAAGATGCAATATCAGTTGGATGTATGCTGGTGATGTTGAAAAAACAGAGAGCAGCGCGACAGTTTTTGAACCAACGCGATAGATAGATGTGAATATTCAGGACAGACTGATGGCTAAAGATAATTGGCTAGCTCTAACAGAAATGCAGCAATGAAAAGAATACACATATTTTTGCATTATCTTTCAAGATAAATAAGACACACCAACCACCTCATCATTGTGATTCTTTGCATGCCAATGCTGGAGAGACAATCAATTGCTGCACCAATCTCAATAGCCTCTGCAATTGCAGGAGTTCCAGCTCCAGACCTGTCCATAGCCATTTAGATAAAAATAGCTAAATGAACAAAGGAAACAAATTGAATCAACTTGAACCTCAAAAACACTCTAAAAGGTTCACTCTCCAAATTTTCAAATATGATGAAAAAAAAATTATCAGTACCAACGAACAATTACTACAAACTCTACTCTTTAGCATTTCAACTTAACAGTAAAACTTTTCAAATAGAATACCAAAGAGCGACTTAATAATAGAAGGAAACCAAAAGACGAAAAGTTATAAAAATGGTGTTAAAGACTACAAATTTCAAAAAATGGTGTTAAAGACTTTTGTCAAACTAACAAACATCAGAACTGAACCAGTTTTTTCCACAATTATTTGCCAAGGGACCATTTCACTGTGAATTTCAACAACTGTCAGCACAATCTGCAAATTAAGGAAAAAGAATCAATCTCAAGGAAACATAGAATGACAGCCATGTTGAAAATCAAGCTGAAAAAGAATTCAGATAAAACAGTCACCACCCCACAGCCTTCTACAAAACCAAATTGTATTGCACTAAAAGAAAACTACTAAACTACAGATAAAAAGGCAATAAGAAGAAAATTCAATTTAAAACCAAACTTTCACGCATCTCAAACCAAATCAAAACATCAAGAAAATTCAATTTAAAATGTGCTCTTCACAAGAAAAAACAGAAATTTCATAAGGACAACCAAATGGATCCATGTTGGACTTAGAGAAACTCGATTGGCTGTACGAAAAATGACGATGGACATGCACAAGGGAGATTCAAGCCCCTTTGCTCCCTCTTCCTCTCTCTCTCTCTCTCTCACACACACACACACACAAGTATAACCCCCGACTTCAATCACTCCCATACCCTCCACACCCCTTTCCCTTAGCGCCCACGTAGCCAAGCTGAATCCCTGCCAAGTCCCTAAGCACCCATGCATGTTCTGCCTCCCTCCTTATCCTCATCCTAGAGGTCATGTCATATCCTTGTCATCGGTCTCACCAAGGATTCCAAGGAAGAGTGACGCCTTGAGATCCTAAAGCAAGGACCTTGTGACTCGGCAGCCCACTCCTTCTCGTAGACATGAACAGGTTTGAGCTCCAATAGCTCCAACTCTAGAGGAGACCCAAGAGAGGAAGGGTTCAAACATAATAAGGCAATCAAAAACCTTACTAGATAATTTTTTTAGCAATAACACACAAATATGTGCAAAATCACAAGTCAAGTCCTAAACTGTAAGAATCTTGATATGAACACGTCTCTCCGTCTGCAAATCTAAAAATAGAGAAGAAACAACAAAGAGGGGACGATGGAGAAGATGAGAAACAGTCGGCCTCAAGAGAGCAGCCACTGCGATAGATCTTCATTAACTAGCATAACCCTAATTAGGGTACAACAGATATGTACAATAAAGAATAAAAAATTACAAGAACGTCACCGGTAAGTGACCTTGGGCGTGTGGACATAAAATGAATGGATCGGGTCTAAGTAGACCCGATCCCCATATGCTAACAGCCCCCCTCAAGTTGTGCATTAGATTTAATCATGCACAACTTGTTCTTCAAATTCCAAAAATGTTTCCCTGTGAGACTTTTGGTAAAGAGATCAGCTATCTGTTCATGTGTGGAGATATAAGTAGGCAAGATCTCTTCTTCTTCAACTTTTTGACGAATAAAATGTTGATCAATCTCTATGTGATTGGTTCGATTATGCAAAATGGGATTGAAAGAAATGTTGATTGCACTCTGATTGTCACATAGCAATGAAGACCGAACAATTGGAAGAGTGAGCTCTCCAAGTAAATGACGTAGCCATGAGGCTTCAGCCGTCCCTGCAGCCATTGTTCTATATTCTGCCTCAGTGCTAGATCGGGCAACTGCACGTTGCTTTTTGCTGCTCCAACAGATGAGATTAGAATCAAGAAAGAGACAGAAACCTGAAACTGATCGTCGGTCATCGGGATCGCCTGCCCAATCTGCATCAGTATATGTATATATGCTATGTCCAAGAGAGATATTCAGACATTTCATGTAAACTAGGCCATCACCAAGAGTAGCTTTGAGATACCGTAGAATCCGCTTAGCGGCATCCATATGGCCTTCAGTGGGTGCATGCATGAACTGAGATACTTGATTTATAGCATATACAATATCTGGGCGAGTAAAAGTAAGGTATTGTAACATACCAACAATGCTGCGATAGAATGTAGGATTGGGATACGCAACGGTCCCATCAGAAGCAGTCAACTTTGTATTCAGAACACTAGGAGTAGTGATGGGTTTGCAATTAGTCATACCTGCCCTGTCCAAAATATCATCTATAAGTTTAGACACTGAGACAATATTCTTCTTGACAGTTGGAACGATAAGAACATTCTTTAACGGAATGAAAGAAGAGCCCATAGATATTTGTGCATTTCCAACATGTGTTGTTGTGTGATGAGAGTCATCTCCCGTGACAACTTAACCTTTATCTAAATAAGAAAAAACACTAGAGAGGTTACCTGTCTCACCAGTAACATGAGCTGCTGCTCCAGAGTCCACATACCACTTTCCTTGCTCATTTTGTTTCAAATTAAGCTTAGATAAGGTTCTCATGAGAAGTTCCTGCACATCTGCGGGAACATTTGATGTTGGATTGGACGAGGATGAGGTTGATCCTGCGGCTGCCTTGTTTGATCTTCTTTGTCAATTGAGCTCATGGATGACAAAGTCTCTTCCCTTCCATTTCCCAAACTCTCATCAACAAATTACATACAATGGGCTAGAACTATGGAACACTTTATCCGTAGTAAAAGCCTTTGGGGACTAGTTGATGGGACAAAACTTGAACCACAACTAGTTCTTACAAAAATTGTTGATGGAAGGGCCATGGA